>JAPYYS010001951.1:0-15103 GCA_030522525.1 Campopleginae sp. 14b
GGGTTGCGATGGTTTTTTTTTGTTTTTCTCGGCCTGTTTGGAAAATCCACGGGTATTTCGCTTTGTCCGGATAATTTTTTTCGGGTTTTTTTTTTTTTTTTTCTAATAAAAATCGTCAGGAATTAAATTTACAAGCTCGAGCGTCGGGATCCGAAAAAATCCATCATTTTCTACATTTACCTTCGTTTCCCATAGCCCGTAATTTTTTCCTCCCATAACATCGACCAAATACCAGTCGGAATTTAATTTTTAATAAAATTCAGGCCACTGATCGCGTCTCCGCATCAATCATTCGTGGATTTATTGCTCGCGGCCTGCGGTGAGTCTTCGAGGAAGGAAGAAATATTACGAGACGCTGTTTTTAAGAAAAAAAACGAATTTTTTTTTCTCTCATTTGCCTCCCTCAATAAAGACGACTTTGAATTATTGTTTTGTCGGGCGAGAGCCTAGTCCGAGGCTTGTCAATACACTCGACGAATAACACGATGAAATAATTTTCGACAAAATCGTTAATTTTTGCGAAATTAATGAAAAAAAGGTGATGAAATATTTATCGACCGAAAAAAGTAGAATTTGTAGGTTAAAAATTGGGATTGAGAAATTGCCGAAAGGCGAAGATCTGCTGATGAAAATGATGGAAGAAAAAAAAATTAGAAAGCCTTCGTGTCTCTCGAGAATTAATTTTAAAAAATTAAAAATACTAATTAAGAAAAAAACTTTACTGGAGAAAAGTTCACTATGGTCCAAGTTTCGAGCGTACGGTAAAATAAAAACATCATTAGAAAAGACTCGGTTAATTGAAAGCTCGTGTCGAACTGGGTTTTCGAAGGATTAAAATTCATTGTACACTCGCAGCACGAAATCTTCGACACGCAACGTCGTAATTTTGCCCAATAATACGAAAGGCATGTCTTTCATTGGTCAGAGCGTAACTTTAGGCCTCGAGAACGAAAAAGTTTAAATTTTTCTCAATTTTCGTCAATTTTCATTTTTTTTTTTTTCTAACGACGTTGTTTACAGAATTTTCTATCGACAAAATTCCTTCAAATTAGCATCACATAAAGAAAATAGTCATGTCTAATAGCACGCGCAATTTTAAGAGCTTTCGCCATGCAGAAGTCGAGATATTTATAAAAATCACAATTTTCACTTTTTTTTTTCCATAAGAGTTAAAAATTGCAATTTTCAACATTTAATATTTCGATTTTTGAATCGTGAAGCTTCTTGAAACTTTGCATACGCTTTTATGTGACATCGAAGAAGCTTCATTAATTTTTTCCAAAAAATGGGACAGAATTTTTTTTCGAAATTTTGATTATTATAAAAAAAATACAAATTAGCTCGTACGGTCTTGAATTTAGAGAATGTTGTTCTTTAGTCAATCAGTAAAAACTTTTTTTAATCAACTCAGGCTCGAAAAGCATTTCGTAGGTAAAAAAAACTGAAAATAAAAATGTTCACATTGAAAATTTGTCGAATTTTTGGATTTTCAATGAAAAATTGTATTTTTTAAATAAAAATTGAATTTGCAGGTGAAAAAATGAAGAGGATTCCGAGGCAGAGAGGAGATCCAGTTTTAAGAAGAATTTGCGTCAACAGGTTGTCGAAACGGTGGTGGAATACTCGGGGCCCATTTATGCATACGAGCAGCATGAAGCTCTCTTGCCTTCCTCAATCTGCTCTCGATTTTTTCACCTTCGCGTTTATCTAGACACTCGACATCTTTGCCGCGTTAATACTCACCCTTTTCCCAACTTCAAAGTCGCTCAGATCGACGTGTACACCGGCCCTTTGACCTCGAGCATATCACACACCGAAAGAAAAATCAACAATCCATAGATTTCTGTCTGACGTCATACGGACCTTTTCCACTGAACGTTACTACTCGAGAAACTCGATGCCAACTCCATCAAATATCTAGCCTTCACCCACGTCGTTCGAAAAACCAATGAAGCCAAAATTTCATTAATCGATCTTCAACCAATTGTGAAAAAAATATTGAGACGACGTACGTTAAGGGTGAAGTGGAACAGAGACCTTAAAAAAGTAGACACGTGTAATTGTTTTTTCTGCCATTTTTGACGTTTCGAGAAACAAAGCTTCCCACGATCTTTCAATTTTTTTCTCCTCATTTATTTCCATCCGTACCTTCAACTCCATACAAATTTATTTTTAGTACGTAAATTTATTATTTATTTACATCATTTTTGACGTTTCGAGAAAAATAAACGTGCCACGATCTGTCAATTTTTTTTTTTAGTATTCATTTTCCCAAAAATTCCTTTAAATAAATGTCGTACCTTCAGTTCCATACAAATTTACATTTATTACGTAAATTTATTATTTATTTTAATAATTTTTGACGTTTCGAGAAAAATAAACGTGCCACGATTATTAGATTTTTATATTGGCATTAATTTTTGCCGAAATTTCCGCGAATAAATGTTGTGCTTTCAATTCAATGAAAACTTATGGTTATCAAATAAATTGATAACCTCTTTAATTCATTTCAATTATTCTAAATGGAGATTTGTTATCTTTATTAAATAATCGAACAAAAATTCATTTTTATTCAATAAAAATAAAATTTTTATGAATTAATAAATTTTATTAAATAATTGAATAAAAATTCATTATTATTTCGCTTTCTTATGATTAGATTTCCTCTTTCCCTTTTTTTCACACGTAAGATACTCTTTTATGTATCAGAGCGGTTTCGTTCCCTCGTAATTTTCATGTCTCTATTCGTTCTGCTTGCTTTCCATCAAGTTTCCTACATCCATTTACTCAAGGTGTGTGTTTCTTTCATACTCATTTCCTACCTTTCGCTTCGTCCTATTGATCTTTCCACCCCTTCTATTCCTCTCTCCTTCCCAAGCGTTGCACAGTTACCTCGAGCTTTATTCTCTCGCGGTTTGCTTTCCAAAAAAAGAAACAAAACAAAAAACAAAATAATTTTCTTTCATGTAAAATTCGAAATTTCACTTTTCATTTTTTTTGTTTTACGTTTCATTTACAACGCGGACTGTTATTTATTTCCTATGACATCGATCCTGGTCCTTTTCCTTAAAAAACCACTTCCCAGGAGCCCGCAATATCCGGGGCAATGTTAAGTCCTCGAGGTCAAAAGGTTATCGTCGTAAAAACAACTTTGATCATTCCGCAACGTGATGGAAGGCTGAGCGGTCACCCAACCGAGTATTGTCCTGTTATAGACTTTCGACTTCCAACCGTTGTATTTAATGCAAATTTTTTTAAAAAATCAAAATTCTCAAATTTCCCATTAAAAATCCCCATAAAAAGGAGATAAAAAAAAAAAAAAAAAGAATTTTTTATTTTTTTTATTTTTCTGAGTCTCAAACGAGACAGATCGACGAGGATTTCACTTTCGATTTATATCCACATCCGCACTCTTTATCGATTCATAATTAATAATAATAATGAAGCTTCCTCTTTACGCTGTATTTATTTTTGAGCGCACTCTCAATCCTTTTCTACATTGTCCTGGATTTACTTTGAGAGAACTCATCGTCGTGACGTTATCGAAAAAAAAAAGAAAAAAAATCTTTCACGAATTCCATTCAAAGTTTTTAAAATATCGTTTCCAAGGGATAACGAGAGTATTTTCTTATGCAATGATGTCTCTTCCCTGAGAAATTCAATCCTCGACTTACTGACCTCCCCACAATAGGCATTGAAAGATTTTTTTGTGAATTTTTGTTAATGGGAATAATTGCTCAATTATTTAATAAAATATTGTAATTGAATGAAAAATTTTCATTTATATTTTTGAATTAACAATATTAAATCTTCGTCACGGTCCAAAAAAATGTGGGAAAATCCGATTTTTTGGATAAATCAAGTGCAGGCTTTGAAAAATTACGAGAAAATTTCGAATTTTCGATTTTTTTTCAAAATCATGAAAAATCAAAAAAATACGAGTTTATTAATAAATGTTGATCGTGAGGTTCATCCTTTGGAGAATTTCGAGAAAGTTTCCAAAAATGGTCAAATCTTCATATTTTTATTTCTAATTAAATTTATCAAAAACGAGGAAAAAATGATGAAAAGTCCAAAAAATGTTGAATTAAAAATTAAGAACGAAATTAAAAAAAAAAACAAATATTTTCCAACGTGAATCCTCTCAAGGGTTTTCCCGACACGATTACCACGTAGTTTTCCAATAATCCTAGAAAAGTGACGAAACGATAAAATTCCAGGAGCTGCGTGAGCATCGACAAATTGCACAATAAGGAAGAAAGTGCAAGAGCATAAATACACATTTTTCTTATGGACATAAAAAGTTGGAGGCAAGAGTTTAGTTGAGAAAAATGTGAACGCGAGCAGGTGGCTAACGACACTTTTATAAAACTACGGCAATGCGGATATGGTTTATGTTTTTTTTCCGAAAAGCTCCACGAAATCTCGGAGCTTTTCACATTCCAGCGGGCCCTTCGGAATTGTTGCGATCCTGGCGCATATTTTCGAGCGACAAATGAGCCGTTTTTTTTTTCTCCGCAAGCCCTTCGGGCTGCGACGATTCCCTCTGTTCCTCGATCTTCGCCAGGAGAACGAAAAAAACGTGAAAAAAAAAAAAAAAAAAAAAAAAAAAAAAAAACACACCTTTCTGTTCTATATTAAATACACACCCACTCATTGAACCCTTCGGGGCTGCGAGCTTTTCACGAATCGCTGGAGCTTGTGAAAAATTTTCCTCTTAGCTCGTTCGATATTCCCGCACGAATTCGCATCCACGTTGCAAAATATTTTTCCACATTTATATATTTATTTATTTTAAAATTCAATTTTCGTAAAAAAAATGAATTTTTACAGTGTAAAATTCGAGTTGAATTGTGTAAGTAAAGATTGGTGTTGTTCTTGATTGACGTGTCGAGTCTAGCACAAAAAAGCTCGCTCAAAAATGTCCGGGAAAAGATAAAAAAAAAAGGGGAATCAAGCCTGGATAAGTTTTTGTAAAAAAACGTATAAATAAATTGTGATAAAAAAATGGAGTAAAATTGTCAGAGATGAAAAAATGTATAAATATTAATTAAATATTAATACATTTAATAAATAGTATTTCTTTGCCATTTGCTTGAAATCGAGACACCAGGATGACAAATTTCCTCGCTTTGACATGCATTTTATTTGTCTCCATGCAACGAAGAAAAATAATGGTCGATGCTTTGTGAAGGAATGTTCATAAAAGATATTTCTTTTGGAATAGCAGGCACTGAATCGGGGACGTTGCTCGGGTCTTCGACAACAAGATAAAACGTTGTAAATGTAATTTGCATCGTTTCCAATGGATTTGAATAAAAAAAGCGTCCTTTGTGCTTGATTAAAAGATTTTTTTCTTTCTCGAGTTAATATATTTGCAGGCACGACGGTATTAATGAAAAAAAATAAAACATGTTCTTCGTAATTTTTTCACCATATTGTTTCGTCAAAAAAGCAAGAGCTTGGAATTGTCGAAAAGAGGAAAAAAAGAAAAGGTCGTATTGCACAAACAGCCAGTCCCAATAAAATCAAAATTAAGTTACTCAAATTATTTCCCAACACTTATTATTATTTTTTAAACACTTTTTAGACTTTTTGAATGATTTTCAAATGAGGCCAGTAGAAATTGTGCCAGTGGCAAGCAAAAAAATGAGAATTTTTTTCAATAAATTATTTCGAAGCCTCCAGAGTATTTGAATTATTTTTTAATTAGACGAATGGAAAATAGTGCCAGGGCCTCTCGAAAGGAGTGTGTTTCCAAGTATTTCCTAATCAACATGAAAGTGGAAAAGTTTTGAGCATCCAAAATGCAAATAGTCTCGTCCAATATATGTTTGTATTAATTATGAGAAGTTGGTGAATAAACTTGTCACCCAAAATGTCTGGTATATTAAAATACATGGAGGAGGAATGTTGACAGAGGCTCTTGGTGTATATAGGAAAGGAAGGTGTGTGTATTTAGTGCATATGATCGAAGCTCCATGCAGGCGGCGGCGTCGGCGTTATCGCGGAAGGAAAGTTGAGACAGAACGAGGACGCGAGAGCGTCACAGGCGTTATTGAGTGATTCGGGCCGACGATAAACGTCGCTTGTTCTCCTCCTTCGTTCCCGAGCCTTCGACAATTCTGATAGTGTCAGGATAAAATGTTGAAAATTGGAATTTTCAACAGGCGCTCTTATGATAAAATACTAAAAATTATGATTTTTATAAATGAATATCTCGACATGGTAAAAGCTCTTAAAATTCCGGGATCTATCTGGGGATCACTTTTCTTTTGATATATTGTGAAAATTAGAAGAAATTTTATGGATAGAAAATTTGGCATCGAACGTCCTCAAAAAGATCGATCAATCACAAAAGCCTTGCTGAGTGGAGTGAACGGTGTTGAATATCGTTGGGAGAAAATGGTTGCTTCGTCAACGAGAAGGGTTGGCTCTTGGAAGCTCCAAACTTACAGCAGGACTTTGGAGCAAGCTCGTGAGAGGCTTCGCCGATTCATCCCTGGAATCAGGCTCGAGACGCACTTCCCTTTCTACAACGAAGCAATGATGTGACGGCGGTAGGTTCGCGGTGAGGAGCGCTCGCACGAAGAGGGGAATGGGGGATGGGGGATGGGGAATGGAAGGATATAGAGACCTTTAGGAAAGTCTGTTTGCGTATGCCACGAAGCGTTTGGCTCTCGGGTGTGCCTCGAAAGTGACGACGTAGTTGGATGCTTTGGATAAGGCGCACATACGATCAAGGGGACACGACCACCGAAACGAGGAGCGGATGAAAAAATTGGGAATTGAAAGCGTCAAAGTGAAATGAAATAGCAAAATGTATAATTTCAAAGAAAATTGATAATTTCTGTCAAAATTTCGATCATCGACCTTTATAGATGGGAAGTGACCAAGAAATGGGCCTGGAAATAAAAAATGAGGAATTCGAGAGTCGGGTGGAAATGAATGTCGAAAAATTGAGGATTTCAAGGAAAATCGAAAATTTCTATCTCAATTAACCGGAAGTGACCATGACTCCGTCGGGGAGATAAAAAATGAGGAATTCGAGTGTGACGTGGAAATGAAATTCGAAAAATGGAGGATTTGAAGGAAAATGGAAAATTTTTGTCAAAATTTCGATCTTGATAAACCGGAAGTGTCGAAGCGTCAGATTGAAATTGAATTTGAAAATCGATGATTTCAAGAAAACTCCAAAATTTCTGTCCAAATTTTGATCCTAAATAAACCGAAAAAACGTCCGGGAGCAAAAAAATCAGGAATTCAAAGCGTAACATGGAAATGAAATTAAAAAATGGATGATTTGAATGAAAAAGGAAAATTCCTGTGAAAATTTCGACCTCGAATAAATATTGCGAATGTTTTTCAATGGGTCAATGGAAAAAGTAAATCGGACGACTGGATCGATTTGTTTGGAGCTCCAATCAATAAATTAGGAAACTCCGATGGGAAATGTTCAGTTTCAGGAATAAAAATGGAATTTTAGTTAAAAAATCTTCTCCCTTGATTGCCGATACGTTTTCGAAGTGACTGGACATTCCGGGAGAGTGGAAAAGCTCGTTCCAGGCGAGAATGTGTTTCAGGTATGCAGAGCTCGAGTTTGCATCGCGATATCGTCGCAAGGGAGTCGGGTCAGTGTCGCCTTATGAATTTTTGATAAAGCGTGCTCAACGCGAGCCATCGGAGCATACCGTCGGGTTTCCTTTACACGTGTTTGCTCTGAGACTGGCGTGCAGTTTTCCCATTGAGATTAAATAACGTTATTCGTTATGTAAACAAATTCTGTGAATAAAACCAGTCGATCTCGTTTTGATTCTCGTTAATTAGTTTAAAAAGTCCATCGAAACTTTGATCCCAATCTGCCTTTCCGCTCGGATTGCTCACGTAAAGCCCCATAAATTATTGCACCAGCCTCGTGTCCACCAGCATTAACCATTTCCCGGTTAAAAAATGACAAAAATCTCACTACCGGTGGTCCAAAAAAAATAAATGAAAAAATAAAATAATAAAATGAAATGTCGCCCTTCAGCGGGGCGCGATATCATTTTCTCCCAAACTGCGGCTTTCTCTTTCCCGTTTAAAAAGAAAAAATTAAACATTAAAAAATTCGAAATTTTAAATTTGAGAATGAGAAATTTCTAGAATGAAAATTCCGGTTATCGGAATAGGGTCAACGAATGTAACGTCGAAACGATCGATTCGAAATGATGGGGATTTCCCCATCGACAAACAGTCCCATAAAATGGGTCACTACGTTTTCTTTACTATCAGTTAATCCGGAGATTCTGAGAGATGGAAGAGGAGGAAAGTTCGAGAGAGTTGGAGAATGTGGTATTCCCCCTTAAGACTGCCGGGGGGCACATGCTCGAAGAATCGGAATCCCGTTAAGCTCCAAAAGCTCGGGGAGCCTTGTTATTTGATGGTTTCTCTCACATAGTAATGGGAATTTCCTCGGGAGGGACGAAAACTTCGTTTCGTATGCGGGGAGCTCCGGAGTGTGCCGAAAATGTAAAAATCCGTGGAAATTTTGGTAAAAAACATGAAAATAATATTTTGCCATGAAAATGCCTAGAAAATGGTGAAAAGCGAAATCCCAGTTTTTCCTCATTTTTCAAATTTCCGCAATTTCTTGTTTGCACGCTCGACCAAACGTCCAAAATCTTCGTTGCCATAAAACTGTTTACTTTTCCTTCATCCTCGAGCTCAACTTCCGGAATGCGCCGAGTAAACGTGCCCGGCAACTTGAACGGAGCAAAAATGGCATTAAGGTAGTGTGAGCCAGATAAAAGCCAATATTAACTTACGGTCCAGTGCGAACACATTTTTCCCCACGTCAGGGACACTTTTCCAAGCCGGAAATGATGATCACGTGCAAATAATCGGTCCAAACGTGGTGCTTATTAAATTCCACGTCAATAATACGAATAATCGAGCCCAAGGGAACCATTTTTTTTGCCCGAATTCGATCGTTCGAACCAACATTTATTCCCTGTGGATGTTCAGCCTCAAAATCGAAGTGAAAAACTCTCCATCGCCCTGCAAACCTCGAGAAAAATAATGCCACGTTTTGTCGGCCCGAAAACTGCAGAAGTTCGATAAGCGAGCAGCGAGAATGTGGAGAAAAGTCAATATAACTATAGAAAAGTGTGTGTAGAGCAAAGTGAAAAGAAGCTCAGAGGTGGATGTCGCGCGGGGGCTGTTCTTATCGAGAAGTTGCACTTGAACGTGTAAGCGTGTGGAGCTCAAGGTGGAGGGCAAAGCTCATAAAAGTGGGCGAACGTAAAGCGGAATTTCGTTAATCTCGACGAAGCCTCGAGACTTAATCTCTGTTCGTTGAGGATGCACGAGCTCGTTGGGCAACGAGTTTCGTTCTCGAGGCTCAAAAATAATAAAGACGGAAAGAAAAACTTGGTGTCTAACTTTAATGGACGAAAATTGAATAACGCGAGGAGAAAATGTCGCCGGAAAATGAAAAATCTTTCGCGCACGGTTTCTCGCTCTTATTTCGTTGACTTTTTCCCCTTCGGGTATCTCGCGATTATCTTTGTGACGTTGCTGTGTTTTCCCTCGACGAGAATCCGAGGAATCCCGAGGACTTGGTCACGGACACCGAGACTTATAAATTTACCATCCACCTGAATGTTTAACAACCCGAGCACGTGCACGTCCGACCACGTTTTATGAATTGTAAAAAATACCAGGCGAGCATTCCGCTTGCGGAATATTTAAATTTGTGCAAACGAAGAGTATGTACGACGAGCGAGGATCGTTGAGGGGATTCCATGTTGCAGAATCAACTCCAAAACTTTCGTGACAAGCGAAAAGCGTGAAAATTATATTTCCATCATTTTTCCACATTTTTTTATCTCCTGATGAAAAAACAATTTTCAACGCGAGCGATGAGGTGAGAAAAAATCGTTTCGAATCGTCCATCGCCCTAGAAGGTCGTCCTTAAGCTCAGGAGAAAAGGCTCTCGCGTTGTTGCCAGAGAAATACTCGCCTTTGCGTAAAGTATACGCAAAGGTTTTACAGTTGTAATGGCCCCATAAAGCAGTGCCTAGTGGTAAAGCTCCGCGCGGTTGCTCGTTCGCGACGTGAGCAGGCTTCGCGTACAGACTAAATTCCGGAGCAGCAGGAGGCTCATTTTCCTCAGGCCTTGATGTACCAGGATAGTCACGGAATAAGCAACTCTCTAAAGCTCATGAAGACGAGGCTTAAGGACGAAGCTTCAACAATTCTAAACCTTTTTTTCACGAGCCCGAGTGCGAGCAAACTTTATTTTCTCCATTATTTTATCTTTTCCCATTCTCCTATTCCTCCGGTTCGTCGTGACGACAATTTCCAATTTTTTTTCTTTTTCGACACAGGCCGAAGGCTTTTTCTTTGTTTAATTGTAGATTTTTCTCTCGGAGCACGAGTTTCATTAAGTTTCTCCGACTTTCGGTAGTTTCTGGCGACTTCCGGTTCCTCCCGCATCTGTTGGCATCGTCGATAAACTTCTCCGGGCCTATTTTTTTATAGTATCGCGTCAGGAGGCCGGCTGCTGGACCCATAACCCAGATTTTTCTTCATGAAAACCTTCGGCAATTTTGCCACCAATGAAACTTTTACGATCTTGCAGGCCAAACGCGATTCCCGAGCATCAAACATCGGCCCGGTCTCCGGAACGTCCCAACGACCACAAATCCACGTTTCACTTAATTTTACCACGTAAAACGGGACCAGCTGTCCGCTGCGGAAATTACTCCAATTTTTCCGAGTCGGACGATCAGGAAAAAAACGAATCAATTAATTTTCAGATTTTTTAATAACATTTTTTTATCTCACCAATTTTTATTTATTTCCATTTTATACATTTTCATTTTATTTATTTTTCATTTCAATTATTCGTTTTTATTTTTTATAATTTTTTAAATTTTGTTTTGAAAAGAGCCAAGTGGAGACTCGAGCTGATGCGGCGAACGCGACAGAGTCGTTACATTTACGAAGCTCTTTTGTCCGCGACATATTTCGGATCCATGGAATAAAAGAATTATTATTGCCTCTTTGATGTCGCGCCGGAGTTCGTTTCGTTTTAAACTGTTGAACGTCACGAATATCCAGTTGTGAGAAAAGAGCCCGCTGCTCCTCCGGTACATTCGGAATCGTAAGCAACGAAAGAATGAAGAAAAGTGCGGAGTAAGATGCGAGGAACAGCTTGAAGGAGAAGAGCCCGCGGAGGCTGGCAAAGGAAGAAGAAAAGTTGGGCTCTTAGCCGAGAGTTGAACTCGCGATGGCATCCCCGAGACCGCATAGAGCTTTTTAATTAAAATGGGCGCATTACTCCGCAGCTCTCTCGCTCTCTTTTTCGTTTTTTTTTTCAATTTTTTTCTGCTTCTACTTCTAGGTCTTAATATTTTTTTAAAATTTTGCGATTAACTCGCGAGCAGTCTCATCACTGCCCGAATAAATTTTATTCTTCATTTTATTTTTATTTTTGTATTTATTCATTTCCTTTTATTTTTTCATTTATTTTTTGTATTTTTGTATTTTTATTATTTTCATGTTTTATTTTTCACTCAAAATTTTGGCTCGATTTTAATTTGTAATTTTATTTTCGATGGTTTCGATTGTGATTTTGAATTTTTTCGTTTTTATTTTTATTTCAATACAAAATTTCGTTTTTTTCGCTTTTTTTCGCTTTTTTTTGTATTTTTTGCGGATTAATCCAGGGCATGAAAAAATATCTCCGGTATTTCACGCGGTCGTTCATTCTATTCATCCAATCTCCTTTGAGACCGACGACGAAGGTCTCGAGAGCGAGAAAATCTGGAAAGTGGCGCGAGGCTTGTGGAATGTTTCTGAGAGATTCGTGCGCGTGGCTCATTTTTAGTCCAAATCCTTTTGGACGTTTCTGTGTCTTAGTCCCTTGGCTCTGGTTCGATTTTATTTTTGGAATATTTTTCAACGGCTTTACAAACTTGTTGGATGATTTTTCAAGCAACAGCCGCGTCAGGAGCGACTTGTAATTCGAAACGGCCCTCAAAATCCAATAAAGAATCTCAATTACAGTCTCCGCGCGTTCGCCCACGTCAGAGGAATTTCTCCTCAAGGTCACAAGCCGGAGGAATTTTTCACGTTGTCCTGTGCAAATTGAGACCCATCTCGGGTGGTTAAGCCCTTAAGGACGAAGCTCCTGGCTGGTTCGTGTCACCTGGGACTTTTATTTTCCTCGGGGACTTTTCGAAAATCCACCTTTGCGAAGCCCAGCCTGCAGTCTCCAGCCGTTGATACCAGAAACCTCGAGAGACTCCGGTCCAGAGCGAATTTCCAGTTAAAATATCAAAGAGACGATGGGCCGAAAAAAAATTTACATTTCATGACCATTAACTATTCCTTTGACCCGTAATCCTTACCGTCCGTTAAATTTCATGGATTCCAATTAAGGGATCAACCCTTTCAAGAACCCACGACCAAATTTTCTCTACAGGTTGTTCGTCCAAAAAACACACGAGGGTGAATATTCGATCCATGGATTCGTACGATTTTTTTTAAATCTTCACAGCCTGCCAGGAGTCTAAGAAAAAAATCACAAGACGTGGGCTGCATTTTTTCTGGTTCGCGGAAAAAAAAAAATAAAAATAAAAAAACGAAAATAAAATTTTTTAAAACTATTTTTCCAAATTTTATTTTTGAAAAATTCGGTGTAACGTCGAAGATTCTCATTTGGCTCGTGAATTTGGCAGTCCCCGAGCCGATCCAGCATTTTTTCTGGTCCCAGAAAAAAAAACCAAATTTTTTAAATTTTTTTCGAGTTTTTTTTTTTTCTTTAATTTTAACTTTTTTTTCGAATTTTTCGAGAAATTCGATGGCTTTCGAAGATTTCGTGTTAGTCTGAGAATTTGGGGAAGAGCAAAAAAACAAAAAAAAAACTCGAATCCGAGGATTTAGGCACGAAGGGATAAAAAAAAAAAAAAACGCCACGACCGTGTGGGAGGAAGAAACGAAATCCTGGGCTAATCTCGTGTCCCCCGAATTGTTTAACCCGCGAGAAAGACTCGCAGGAGTCACGGCCAAAAGTTGGAAAACTGGCTCAGCCCGGAGGTTGAGACTCGGGGGGTCAGGGGAATGCAAAAAGTTTGTTGGGACGACAAGAAGGCTAAGAAAAAGTGGCAGCGAGTTCGAACCTTAAAGAGAAACATTGGAATTAAGATTCAACAAGTCCTTTGGACAGCGACGCGCAAAAAAAGAAAAAAATAAAATAAATAAAAAAAAAGTGGTCGGAGGAAAAAGGAGAGACGAAAAAATTTTCCAGCTCGAGATTTTTTTATTTTTCTCAGATTTTCGGTGACTTTTCGTCTCTGCCAAGAAAGTAAAGTTGTTGACCACCAAACTGAAAACGAAAGGGAAGAAAATTGAGACGAGAAACTCACTCGACGACGATTCTTCGTCGTGGTCGCGAAAAATCTCGACTTTGCAAACTTTCGTAAGTGTTTTTCTTTTTCCTACACGCCAATTTCTGCTTCTAATTTTTTCTGCCAGTTCCACCGACTCGGCTAAAGATTAATCCTCAGTTTCCAAAAAGCTGCGAGCCAATCGCTCGCAACGATAAGCCATTAAGCACGTGCTCGTGTCTTTTGGGGGCTATATGCGATTCATTATTTTTAGAGCGTCGCAATAATTCCATGGAAACGAGAATTTCTCGTGGAACGTTTGACACCGAAAGATTTCCATGATACTCCAATTTTTCTTACGGACAAAATTATTAGCGAACCTAAGTTGATTTTAAAAAGTTGTTACCAATTGGCCAAAGAACAACATACTCCGAATTCAAGATCGTCCGAGCTAATTTCTATTTTATTATATAAAAACCAAAATTTTGAAAAAATTTTACGACTGATTTTTTTGAAAAATTTCATGAAGCTTCTTCGATGTTACATAAAAACGTATGCAAAGTTTCAAGAAGCTCCACCATTCAAAAATCGAAATATTAAATGTTGAAAATTGCAATTTTTAACTCTTACGAAAAAAAAAACTGAGAACTGTGATTTTTATAAGTAAATATCTCGACTTCTACATGACGAAAGCTCTTAAAATAGCACGAGCTATGAGACATCACTATTCTCTTGATATGATGAAAATTTGAAGGAATTCTATCGCTAGAAAATTTGGCACACAACGTCCTTAACCGGATAGATAAACAAGGGAATTTAATTGCAAAATATTTCGGTATTTTTCCCGATTCGCATGGGTGTCTGTTTTAGAATAAAATCCAATTAAATTTTATCGTGTTTTTCGCAATTTTGATAAATATCAACGAGTCCCTGATTTATCGCAGTTTCCCTCAATTTTTACGAACCTAAAGTTGAAAATTGTAATTTTTAACACGCGCTCTTTAAATTGGGCAGTTCGACGTGAGGCCACCTCCTCGTTTTTGTCTCTTCAAACTTTGTCCCTTCGAAAACGTCACGAGTTATGCCGTTCCGAAAAAAGGCGAAAATGTCAATAATAAATTGGTCCCTGAAAATTTTTAAATTTTTTCCCTCCCGTGTGATTTTTTTTCGGGGCTCGATGTCTCGGCGATCGAACGAAATGAACAGGAAAAAAAAAACGTGGAGACTGCAAAGTGCACTGAAAAACTGTGACGTGACTTTGAGTCGCGAGGTGGAGGAAAAATCGAGCGAGTCGAGAAGGCGAGAGAGGCCGGAAGAGAGATTGATTTAGTGCTTCGGAGCAGAGGTGCTTGAGAACTCTGGGAAGCGTCAAGAACGCGATGCTCTGAAGAGGAAAAAGAAGAAGGAGGAAAGCTCGAGGAAGAGGATAAAAAAGGAGGATAAGTGTCGAAGCCATGCGAGACGAGGAGCTGGATAATCCCACACGATCGAGCTCTTTAATTGCAAGAACGAGCGAATAGACTCAAGAGAATTTCTGCTCGATCGGAGACATTCTCCGGGATCCTTGTGCCCAACTTTTTTCCCTTCCATCGTGCTAAACCATTGAGAATAAAAATCCTCAATGCCGAGCTGTGAAACGTCAATGAAGCTTTAATCAAACTTGCGGTCTGACTCGTGCAGCTTCCGGAATAAAAAAAAAACAAAAAATTAAATTTCCATCGCCAATTTTT
>JAPYYS010001952.1:0-19028 GCA_030522525.1 Campopleginae sp. 14b
CTCTCTCTCTCTCTCTCTCTCTCTCTCTCTCTCTCTCTCCATTTCTCGGTGCAACCTCGCTGCATCCTCATCGTCTCATCGCTCTCCGGTCTCGTCTCACTCCCCCCCCCCCCCCCCCCCCCCCCCCCCCCCTCACCCTACGCTTGAAAACTTGGAGGGAACACGTGGTATCTTGCATATGTACAGAAAGAATTAATGAATTCGTCGTTTTCTCCGTTCGACGATAAATTAAATGGCAACCGACATACGGCTGGCAACCGCAGATAATACGATTAACACACACCAAACTTTTGCTCATTACGTCTTCAATGTTTATTTTTATTCTTTTTTCATTCCTTTCAATGCACGAGCTCACTTGCCAATTCCAGAATCCATCGTCGCACCAATTTGTTCTTGCATTCCATTGCTTCATTATACGTTTTATTTATTTTTCCAATACGGAAGATTCCATCTGCTTGATCCATCATTTTCATCTGCTGTTGGGCACTGGAATGGAAAAGTCAGGCGAATCTTCGCTCAGGCCTATCGGTTTCGTATTATTCTCGATTAATTATTCTCGACAATGGAAATTCAATGATTTTACATCATTGGGTGCCGGCTGTGAGCTGTCGAGATTACGAAAGAAAAGGCACGGAATCCGAAGAGGTTTATAGAGGTTTATATTCTCCCGTTTGAAAAACATCGCCCGTAATTCTATCATTTATGTTTCGAAGTCACCTGCCCGGAAACAACATCAGAGCTAGAGAGATTGGATGTCTTTCGTGGTCGAGTTAATATCGAACTCTCGTCGCCCAATCCCTTCGAATAATTAACGCGAAGCAGAGAAATAATAATCAAGAAATGATTTTTCATAATACGTCGTCTTTCGATTTACAAAGATGCGACGAACGAAGTTCTCCAAGTTTTTTCTTTTTCAACGTTTCCTCGAAATTGTTCTTTCTAATCAACATATTATTGTGAGGTGCATTGATGTTATCGCGAAGACTAGCAAGGATGGAGTAATATATACTATATATATGGGACAAAGCGTTCCGACGTTGTAACCTCGGCCCATCAAGCAATACGAAGCCCGCAAGAAGACTCTGCACTTCGTATCCATATTCTTTCTATTTTTCCATCTCAAAGCCCTTAAGGGTTCCGTTCGTTCGAGGCTTTAGAAAACACGACGGGACGTATCACAAACGCAATATCCACTGACCACTATGTATACATGAGAGAAAATGAGACAACTGAGTGTGAACGTGTTGGTATTTGTGTATCGAGCTCTTGCCTGCTCATCTCGTCCGTGTGTCCATGAGTTGATGGAATGACTCGACGATCCTTGTTCACGAGTCTTCTTCACTCATCAGGGTATTTTGGATCTTTGCGTTTGTCGGGAAGATCTGTCCTTCACCCTCTACTGTACCAACGACGTCACTCTCCCCCGCAGAACTTTGCCACCTACCTCTATACATTCATATTTTTCTTTCTCTTTCCAGCCCTGAGCACGTATTTCTCGCGTCTTTATACCATCTCCGTTTCTCTAAGATTAACGGTCGTTCTACTTGGAGAAAAAGGGCCCACTACGAACCTTAAATAGAGTAGAGGCGTTTTGAAAAATCGAGACGTTTCTCTGTTTAGCGAGAAAATCTCTGAGGTGAGAAATCAACCCTCATCGTGCATATTGTCTTTTTCCGAACAAAGAAAACTCTTTGAAACCACCGAGATCACGTAAAAATACGCATGATAATTGCATGTTCCTGGGACTTGAATCCATTTTCGTTTTTTATGCCGATGGAATTTAACTTGACGTAAAAATCAAATTTCAATTTTTTCTCCTTCCAAAAGTCATTGACAAAGTCGTGAGCATAAAGTTTGAGTAAAAATTCGTTTTGTTTAGAAAAAATGTCTCGTTTTTCTGCATTATATGTGCGGATAGGGGCCACCGCGAAACGGAGGCAATTTAAAAACAAATCACCGTTGCGCGAGAAACGTTAAGATCAAACCGTTACGGTCTACGATACTGCCCTCTTCTAATATCCGTTCGACGCCTCACTGCGGCCAAAGATTAAATTGGCTGGTGTGCGGTGAACCACGAACCCTTCCGTCCACTTGTCCACCGCCAGGACCTCTCTCCAACTCTTATACTTACCACCATCGTATTGTCTTTCTTCTTTTCGTAAGTACGCATCTCTCGTCTAATGTATAAAGGGATCAGAAAAATCCTTCGTCCATGCTCTCGCGTGTTTCTCACAGTTGGCAGCTCGGATTTCTTCGCGAGGTATTGTTTTTCCCTTACGCTCAACGCATGGCGCGATCTTTTACGACAGCGGATGTATTCTGTCATGCGGGATTTTGTACAGATGTTCGCACGTGCAAATCACAGCCCCGACGCTCCAGATTCTGGGTTTATGACACTTTCTTCTTTGCTCAATTCAAATCGACAGTTACCGCCTTCGAGGTTGATCGCAACCGGAAATACTGGCTTGTCCTCTTCTGACATGATCCCTCGGATATTTGTATGTGTAAAAAAAAAAAGATTAATACTCGCGCTGAATAATTATTGCACAAATTTCGGACATTCTCTTGAATTTTTTTTTTCTACTCAACGACTAAACACTCCGAAGAGGTTAACCGAACTTTTTTTCAAATTTCGTCCGGAATGTACTGGCTGGAATATTTTGTGGCTATAAAATCTTAATTAATGGATAGCCGGAAAATAAAAGAAAAAAGGGAAATTTACTAAATTCGAAAAACTAAGTAATTGTAACAATCCCTCGGCTCTGCCTATTATGAGAGATACACGTAACACCCGTAAATTCTAGGGATTCGAGGATGATGGTTTATTACCGAGCCTTAACATCGTTCGGCCTGTGGACACGCATAATTCCATCCCCTTGTCTTTTACTCTACGTGTTGGTCCATACGGCCACTCGTGCGTGTATATTATATCGGTACGTTGGACGCCCACAGGTCTTAAAACATTCTTGGCGCCGGGGAAAAGGTCCGAAGATTCTTCCCTTCGTGCTTCTTGCTTATCGACGCATCTCGTCCGTTGTAAATGGTGGTAGGTTTTTTCTGGACGTTGTCACAATCTCACGGTAACGAACTTACGAGGCCTCGAAAGGGGTTTTGCCTTTTATTGATTCGTCGAAAATATCTGAGGAATTTCACGTGCTGTTCCAACAGTTTTGGAAAATCCAGCCGTGACCTACGAAAAAATCGGGAAATGATGTTATTCGAATTTCGTAAAAGATGGTAAATGAATGATTTTTTTTCCTTGTCTTTCGTAATTTATCTTTTCGCCCACCCATGCACACTGTCACACTTGATCCCAAGTTTTTTCTTTCGATCTTGGATCTTTAAAAACATCTATTTCTTTTTTCTTTCACCATTTTGAAGCAATCTTGTGTTTCCTTATGTATATATGTAGCATTGTGTTCTTTGTCCTTAAACCATGAAGCTCTCGAGGGTAAAAGAAGAGCAAATAAAAGTTGGGGGCATGGGAACTCGTTTGTTTCTTTGGATTTTCACCGACCAGCGGGAGAAAAGAGAGAAGGAGAGTAACGGCTCTCCGCGCTAGGCTGGATTTCTTATGCGAAGATCTTGGGCTAGTCCCGGGTCTTCCGTTCCGTGAAAACAATGACCCTGTCGGTGGCGGAAATCGCCAAGCGCGCATATCTCCGTAAGCGTGCAAAACACGTGGTCGTCATATACCTAATGCATATAGCATACATGTATATGTTAGCCTCGAGAGAAAGAAGATCTTTGGAATAACATGACGAGGCGTCTCGCAATTTTGGAAAAGTCGTACGAACCGCTCTGCCTCAGTTTTCACTTCGGAAATGTCTAAAACCAAACGACGTCCGGACAGCTGTGATTTTTTCGCCGAATCTTTCACGCATAAGGAATTTTTTTTTCTTTTTTTTCTTTCGACGAATCTCCCGTTATCGATTTTCCCCTTGCCCATTATTCAGATGACGATCTTTCGAAGGAAAAGAATTGGTTAACGTCTGTTACATTTGCTTCACATCGCACCGCGATTCTTAAATATTTTTTTTACTAACCTAACACGTCCTTGTTTTGGTCACCCGTGTCCTTAGATCGACATCTCGAGGCTTATCCGCTTCTACAATCTTTCCGATCCACTTTTACGCAACCTTGAAGTTCGTACCTCAAATACGAGTTATATATATATGTTTCTAACGCTTTTCTAGTACACTTCGGAGAAAAAAATCTTTTGTTCTTGCTCCATTTGCGTTTCTGGCGAGCGTACGCGATGCAGTATCACAAAAATGTTCACGCTCTTGCTCATGTTCCTCATAATAACACGTCGTCCGCGGAAATTCTTCGCTAAAATCCCTCGCGAGTCTTATCCGGACTTTAAACGTTATCGCCCGAGTTCTGCGATAACGGCGTTCTCGAGCCGCGAACCGCATCTTATCGCGTATGCCAGAGAACGATATTGTTTGCCGCTGTAGACTTTTGGAAGTTTCATAAGTCATACCCGAGGGATGACTATTTTACTTGCTGTAACGTGCATGCAATTTTGCAGTAAAAAACCATCCCGCGAAGTCACGAACATCAGTTTCAAATGCGTTCGAAAATTCTTCGTTTATTCCTTTTGATTTATATTATTTTATTTCATTCATCTGTCAAGTGTTTCGTGCCCACGATAGGAATTTTCAAAAATTCTGCGATCGGGAAAATAAGTATTAAAAAAATGGAACATTGTGTTTTTCTTGGGCGAGAAAAAGTATTTGAAGAAATGTTGTTTTCTATTAATTTGGTCGATCTCGTATCTGCGCTCGTTGCTATCGGGGCACACGAGGTTTCGTTATATGCGACGTCGCTATCGTCTCGTCTCATGAATGCAAATGATGCCAGCAGTGTGGAGGGTTTCTGAGTCGAAGGAGTTTGGAAGGGGCAGAGGGGGGTAAGAAGAGGAGGGCGAGGATACGAGAAGGAGTTCCAGGAACGTCGGAAGCTTCACACAAACGACCATGCACAGGTTCTCTCTCCTCCTTCCATCTGAAATTCCTACACGAGAAGGAACGAACCAAAGGAGAAGCGGAGACCGGTCCTCGGTTTCCCGCCAACGTTTCTTCAGGCACACATATTTCGCGGTTAAGGCCAAGAGCAACGGAGACGCTAGATGGACAGAGACTCCGTGCCAGAATTCTTCTTCCTCTCTTCTCTTTTATTCTCTCACTTTTTCCTCTCTTTTGCCAGGCTCCCAGGACGGTTTTCTTACTTCGACACTCAGCTGATCGTTCCCGCCTCTAACTCCTCCGAACGTCTCCTCGATCTTTAAAGACCCACAAGGAGGAAGAAACTTCGAGAATTTCATAAGGCAGCGCTGTTTGCCGATCAGCTGGTCTTTCCAACCATCAAATATTTACACCTTTTTCTTCATATTCTTTATGTCATTCGTTCATTCATACTCGCCCCGTTCCCCCACAATTATCAGCTTTGCCTGAACCCCACTCGATATTCTATTCCACTCATAATCATGTGCAAATTAATTAAAAAGATAACATTAACAACAAGGACGTAATACCAGTTCTCAGATGAAAAAGTTCGCAAATGTAAAGGAAAGTATGATTCTAAGTTTTTTTTTCATAAAAATTACTAAATCGATTATAATAAGAGTATAAAAATTGGAAAAAGAAGGTCCAATATGACAATTTTTTATGTAAATTTGAAAATATCGAAAATAAGTCCTATTTTTCCTGGAGAACGACGGGCTTCTCATCACACGCAGTGTCGCCGATTCCTATTGACTCAAAGTAAAAGTTTTAGGAATAGAAAACCGCCGTGTTCGACATTCGATACATGAGAAATTTGTCTGGGCTGATTCCGTGGCGATCTTTCGAAGTAAACTTATGTTTTTCAAGTCGAGCTTTCGTCCAATAAAAAAGTCGTAAAATCGAAGACGTAGGTGTACCGCCTCAGAGTCATTTTGTCATTTATTTTCTACCCTCCCACTTTCTTCGCGAGATATTGTATTCGCGCCCCCGGGGGTTGGCTCTGATCCCAATCGCCGGGAATGTCTCAGTGCGATCGCAACAATAAGGAGAAGAAATGCGCAAGCCTTGATGTTTCTTTCTTTTTTGTATTTTTCTTTTTTCTCCATCTTGCTCCTTCATCTTTCAGCCACTAGCTCACCAACTCCTCGGCTCTCGTTATGCCTTTCGTCTTTCAAGTGTGGGAAGATACGTTGGCCACGTTTGTGTGGTACCTGTCCGGAGGTTACACCGTACAAAATTTCTATGCATCCACGGGACAGTTTCCTACCTGTAAACTAACGTCCATCCTCTGGACCGCGTCGCTACGAAACTCCGAAACAAGTGGAGAACCTGCGCATCTCTATAAAACTATTTCTCACTTCCATGTTTTTATTCCCCGCTGTCATTCTCTCTTTTTCACACAGCATCCAACTCGCTTTTCTCGCTGTTTCCTTTCGCATTTTCACCTTCTGCCCAGCATTCGTCTCTCGTCTTACCTGTCAAGCTAAGAATTTAAAGAGCAGGCGTTTCCGCCGCCAAGAACTCGCACGTTTTTGTTGCCATATGCAAAAACCACTCTGAAAACTATTTTAGTAATGGAACAATAATGAGCCATTGCCCACAAGCTTTTGAATATACATTTCTTCGACCGACTACCGCGGCATGTCACCTCAATGCATCGTGTCTCCTCGAGCCCATCCGCACAAACCCTCGCGCTTGACGTCCCGAATGATCTCAAACTCAGTATCGACGTTTTGTACATTTATCGCGTCGATTTTTTGCTTCGAAGAATTTCTCGTATCGGGAACAAAAAAATGTGATTAATTGTTGAGGAAAATTCGTGTGACGAAGATTATACGTGAAAAACCTGTTGATCCTTGCTTGGCAACAGGAGACACTGCTAGGTCTATGATTAATGCTCAAACTACAGAAATATATTTCTCAAGGACGGCCCGACCCATAAGCAATCCACTATAAATTTAACCCTCGACGAGAATCGAGTATATTAGGTTCGTCCTCCTCCGCGCCTTGAATTCCAAGTTCTTCGGCTCCTTTTTAGCTCCCCGGCCAACAGGACATTTCACAGCCTTAATTCCATCCCCAGATACACCTGTATATCTGTGGCATACATGTTTCATGGGGTTGCGACGGGATGTAACGCTCTTACAGCATACAATAAGAGGGTAGGAATTATGAAAAGTCTGAAATGAAAGAGCAAACAAATATTTGTGGGAATTTTTTGTACGACCATTCCTCTTGCGATTCGGAGGGAATTAGAAAATAATCTCAATATGTTGATGACTCCATGCTCGAGGGAGCACTCTACATGATCGCAACTATCCCAATACAAACTTTCATAGGAATAAGGGGGAAAAAAAAAGTTCTCGCCATTTTTTTCCCACGAGAAGCGATTATCAAAATAATTCGGCTGTGGGATTGGACAATATTTGAAAGAAAATCTCCCAATGGCAGTTGATTTGTCTTTGGGATTTTGCCACGTTGCCAAGAATTCGGAGGAGCTATTTTTAGGAAAAAAATGTTCAAATATTGACCTTCCTATCGAATAAAGTTGCGACTCGATTATTGATTCTCTTGTCGTAGAATTTTTTTCGTCATCTCGCTGTACATTCCAGAGCTCAGTAACTTAACAACAATATCTGGATCCATTATAAAAACTGCGTTTGGATCAATTGAAAGTATTCGCAGGCTGGAGTCTGTCTTAATTTTTTGAAACTAGTAATTTTTTAGATCAAAGTGGTTCGTGTATTCATGGAAAAAGGCAGCGACTAGTGTTTTCTCACATTATCTGAACAAAAAAAATTTCGTCCTTTTTTCACTCTTCTCAGTGGGCAGCTTCTCCCAAAAGTCATGCGAGCGAGCAGCAAAATAGGCGATGAAAAAACGTTGAGAAAAAAAAAAAACGAAACGATCTGAGAAACATATTAGGAGACGTTAAAGCCCTATATTTAGTTCGAAGAGTCGTGTTACCGCGTATACAAACAGGTTGACATCCTTTTACAATATTTATCAGCATTTTGGTCCGGAGCTCCAAGGAAATCGTCCCGGGGATTATGTGTGCGTATGTGTGAAACTCGTAGAGAAAAAACTTGGCATTCCCGGGTAAAAATGGAAAATCAGACCTACGCGAAGGTCCGAAGCAAGGAATGGTCGTGTGTTTATTGCCTGTGGCTTCCTCCAGCCCCTCAAGAACTCAGTTCCATGAATATAAAGGCCTCCCTCGACTTTGGTGTTTTTTTGGCGGGAAAACTAACCGACATTGCTCACATGTAAAACACTCGCTGAAGGAGCTTCTGTCTCGACCAATATCCTACTTCTGTCTCGTCTAAAAATATTGCCCAGTGTACAGTTTGGCTCATTTTTTAAATGCAACATACATGAGCGGCGGCTTTGCTCGTCCTGTCCAGACGCAACGCACTCGAAATGAGATAGCGGCCTCGAGAACGACTGAATTTTCAAGTGGATCATCAGACACTCAGCCACTGTTTTTGCTCCAGACTATTTTTCTCATATACTCTCTCCTCTCTTTCTCCTCTTCTTTTCCTAAATATACTTAACTTTTGAATTGATCGATTTGTCAGTCAAGCAGAGCTGTGGGATGAAAGTTTAGAAACCTTCCAGACCACACGCCGTGGCCTCGACGGACGACCGAAAGGACCCTGAAATACATGTGGGGAGGATCTTTGGGCGGGATTGTCCTCTTGGAAAAGCAAGCTCCTCCACTTTTTCTCCTCCCTCGTTCTCCTCCTTCGTTTAACTTCCCCGTGCAGTTTCCAGGTCGGTTTTACCGGACGAGCGGAAAATAAAGACTGTCCGGGTTACCTCTCCTTGGGACATTTAAGAAACGTTCATTTCGCAAATTGTTGCTTTTGAACTGTCATTCACTACTGCATTTGTTTGCTAGCTGTTTAGCTCTAGTGATATCTCTATTTTACGGTGGTCTATCCGTTCAGGTGACCCAAATCAATATCCATCCCGTTGTTTTTTTTTTTTTTTTTTTTTTACTTTCTCATTTTTTTTAAATTGTCGTCAGCCTTACGATCCAACGTACTGAAGTTTTTCTAGTAAAATACGTGAAAAAATGTGTGTTCTATGGCAATGAGTGTTATTATGGTTCAACCAATCGACATATTTTCTGATACTTAGCGTCAGGCATTCCCGAAAAAGCGTGACATGATTTTTGAATTCCACATTTTAAAAATTTTTTTATTATCGTTACGATTTGATCGGTAAGTGAGAGAATGCTATTTTTGATGTTGTCAATGTAGACGGGCTTTGAAAATTAAATGAATTCATTTCAATCAGATTGTGGTTTTCCCTTGCCTCGACTAATTAACAATCTAGATCGAAGCAGGGGACATTCATTAAATATAATTAGATTTTCAATTTCTCGATTTTTTTTGCTCGCGCAAACAGTGTGCCTCGCACGCGTCACGTCTTTCCTTATCTCGATATTGGGTTATCTTCTTTTCTCGAACGACAGAGTGTGGGAGCGCGGCGGCGTGAGATCAAGTTTTTATGGGTCGAAATTTTTTTTTTCCTTCGGTTCAATCTCCCTCCATCGTTTTCTCTCTTCTCTTTTGGGGTCTCTGGAGGCTCTGCAAAAGGGACCGCGCTGTGAGGCACACCGAGACAGAAAGGGAATGAGAAGGTCTGGAAGAGTTCGAAGAGGCAGAGCACAAACGGGCCCGACAAGGACGCGAGAGATGGCCTTTTAAATCGCGCCGGTAAAAGAGGGATTTAAAAATGGCCGATTCCTGTCAGCTGATTTCTCTCTCTCCTTCCTTCGTTCTTTCTCCCTCGTGGCGGGATCCTTGGGATCGCTTGTCCCTTGAGGCCTTTACTTACAACAGTAGGTCCGAATGGAAAAAGAGAGATAAACAAGTTCCACAGTAGAAAGCAGCGGCAGAAAAGTTTGTCGAATGGAAAACTAGCCGAGAGGGCACTTTACTCAGAATTCTGCCCTGAATAATGATGATGGTTTTTTTTTAACCTTTCTTTGCACGCCTACGCCTCTTTAGAAACGCTTTTTCGTCTCGCAAATTCTAAAAGGTGCCAGATCTAATTAGCAACACAATTGGCCTTTAAAAAATTACTAAATTTTTTTTTTCAAATTTTAATCTTACTACCTCGATGCTTGTGAAACAAAAATCTATCGTTGACCAATCCTTCGAGCTGATTTAATAAAAGTCAACGCTTGCCACGTAGAAACGACCACCTCGTGCCTTTTTCACATTTTCAACATTGAACACATACGGCAAACATTTACATTAAGCATATTCATTGAGTCTTCATAACAGAAAGTAAAACGATGAGGTATAGGACGATATTTTGTACAGAGTCGATCCAACGATGAAAAGAATGAACGGCGGATAGAAAACAACTTCTAATTCCCTTCTTCGCTCTTCACTCTTTTTTTGGCTCGCATCTCTCGCGCCCTACGTATATTGTCGTGAATATTCTCGCACCACTTGCGATTGAGGACAATGTACATGAAATCCTTTTTTTTTTTTTTTTTTTTTTTTTTTTTTTTTTTTTTTTTTTTTTTCTTTTTTTTTTATTTTTTTTTTGTATTCGCCGACCGCGCGAAACACCATAGCGGAACACCAAGAATAAGTCTCGTTCGACCGGGACGACTCCCTACGGGTACCATGTAAGAGGTTAATTCTCATATTTTCGCCATCTCTCTCGATCTCTCTCCCGCTATAGAATGAGAGGCTCTTGTATTGTAGAATCGGCAAGAGTTTTGCGGACGAGCCAAAAATATAAACGAAAAAACAGCCTACAGCGTACTTTATGAGAGCTGGAGCTATATACATCGAAAAACTTGGCTTCTCTCGTTCTCTCGTTATCTCTCGCTCGCTTCGGCCCTTTCCGTTGTTTTTTCCTTCTTTCTCTCATCCTCGTGTTCTATCGGCCTGTTAACGTCTCTTCTAGAGGATCTTCATTCGTGATACGCGTATAAGAACGACTGAGAGAGAAAAAGGCCGAAAATAATAAGATAGGAACCGGTCCTTGCCACAGAGACTCTCAACCCCTAACATCTTGAACGCCTTCCTCTCGTTCCGTATCCTCTGCCTATCAATGTGTGCGTATATAGATGAATACTTCTTCTTCGCGTTGTTCCCGCCAAGAATCGTGGCCCGGATACTACCGGCAAGGCAGATCCCCGATATATAAGCCCTGGAATCTCGTTAGCGCAAAGCCTTCCGCTCCATTTCTCACCTCGATCGTTTAGAACGATCCGCACCGTGTCCCGCGCAATTCGTCGCGCTCTTTTGTTCCATTGTTTTGTCATTTCTCTGCTTTTGTTTACTCCACTTTCATAGAAACGATGGAGGTTCGACATTTACATGGATTTACGGTTTTAATGCTTTGCCGAATACGAACATAAATTTTTCAAAAATGGGACTCAATATAATTTTGTTTTAATTACGAAAAATTATATTGGAATTGAAACATTTGACCGTTAGAAAAGTTTTTGATAATTTATTTAGTAGGAAACAATCTCGCGACCGTTTTCATCATTCCGGGAGCAATTATGTATACAGGACGTGAAGATAATCACATGGCATTTCGTCGGTTACCGTGGGCTCGAGGGTAGAAATTGAGTGAGGCATTATGGATGAGGAATTTTTGAAAAGTTGCATCGAAATCTCTTGGTACAGAGTCCAGACAGCATGAAGTGTCGAGGTTGCAGGACACGATTAAAGAGCCAAAATCTTGTCGGATAATTATATGGGTCCCGGTGAGAGTCATGGGAACTTGGCTCTCTCGTGTGTCGAGTATTTCGTCGGAAAGGGTGCATTTCTCCCGCTCCCTCATTCTTCTTTCTTTCTGTGTTTGGGATCACCAAACGCGATCGCTCTCGCAGGGACCACAGGAAATCTCGTTTCTTTCTTCGGCCGGGGGAACATTGAGATAAACCTGACTGACCGGGGAATCCGAATGGGAACCGGCGCCGAAAGATATTCCCTGCTCTCCTTGTGACGATCGAATGCGAAAGAATAAAAACGTCTCTGACACGAAAGTCAACGGAAATTTGATTCTACGTGAGGCCACGAATCGTTTTTCAACTTCGAGCATATCCGTTGAGGATGAAAATCAAATTCACCGTTAAAAATTAAAAAAGAAAAGAAGAAAAACAACACTCTTACCAAATTTACGAACGAGTTATTAAAAAAATGAGTGTTTTGATTTTTTTTTCGACTTTTTCCTTTTAAGCACAAATTCTTGATTTTTCATTTCTAATTTTGAGTTCTACGAAGTGCGTTCCTACAACTGTTGGAGATGATTTGAACGCCTGTATCGAATTAATAAAATAGACTGTTGAATTGTATCCAAGCACGAATTAAATTGAAGAATCGTGAGGAAGTCAAAGATGGTGATACGGAGACGGGGGTAATGTCGTTGGACCACAGTGATGCGAGAAGCTTAATGATCATATATAAAGAAAGAAATGTTGTGTGCGGGCTTGCCCGCTTCGAACTCGACTGGTACACAATGAAAATAAGAAGGGCCCGGGCCCATTCGTAGTCTGCTGCTATTTCTTCGTCTTCTTTCTCTCGGGGTCGGTCTGGGGGCGCGAGAGTCGGAACTCGTTCTTCTCGTCGTCGTCCTCGTTCCAAACGCACCAAACGAAAAATCCATTTCGACGAACAACTTCCAATTCGTAGCGTTCACATATTTTCATTGATAGTTGAGAAATTTAATCTTGCGAACGTGACCACAACGAAAAATACTAAAATTCCTTCGTTCAAAGGCGAGCGTGTGTTCCCAATTCAATTGGACCGCTGTATAGCGATAAAAAAGATTTTTCTCAACCGTCACCGTCCGCGCGGCGAGTCTATACGATGCTGGGAAATTCCTCAATCGCAGTGCTAACCGGGCTTATGATTCTCAGCCTCAATAAACAGTGATGACTTGCCGTTGATGGAAATGCAGACTTTATGACTCTCGTCCAGTTTTTCTCCGGGATAATCAAGTTAATTAGTTATAATTTTTCCTTGAGGTGCTGAATATTAAAAAAGCAATCTCAGCGATGACACAATGCAAGATTGATCGCAGACATGCAGTTGGAAAATTAAGAAAAAACAAGAACAAAATGTTGACTAAACGAAACTTTGTCTCGTGTGGAAAGGTCGTTTCTCTTTTGGCGGTAAAAAATACAGGCTTGAAATACGAGTAGAAGATTTTCGATTGACGAGGGAGAACAAAATATGTAACGCAAAACAAATCCTCTAGGTCCAGACATGCAGTTTCTCTTTTCGCTCCTTTTTCTTTCGACGAGAATTTATCGACACTCACGCGGTCAGTGCCAAGAACTCCCGGGAGTTCTTGGATTTCTAATAGATTCTGAAACGAGGCTCAACGACTTGAAGAAGGGAAGAGGAAGAAGCACAAAGCACCGCGACGATTTGGACCTGCCCGAGTTTGCACGCACTCTTCTCACTTCTTTTCGTTTGCTGCTCATGTCAAACGTTTTTCTCTCGTGTATGTACTGACACGGACGTGCTCACATTCGCATCTACTAGAGTTCCCATGCACTTTGTTCGCTCTCGAGAGGCTCGTAAAGCAGAAGGGCGCATCTCACCCCTGTCCCACCGTCGATTCATCCAAGTTACTCCCTTCCTAATCGCCCAATCGCCTCGTTGGAAGCTGAGAGCAATAATCTTTCGATAAAAGTAAAAAAGGCGTAAGTCGAGTCTTTTGAGCATAGCATCGACGTCTTCCAAATATTAGATCAATGACATCACTAAGCCAAAGGAATAAGTTTTGTTGGGGCTTCACTATGCAGCATTTACCAGACGACTCAGCTGATTCTGGCGATGGTGGCTCGTCCTCTCCAAAAAACTCCTGAGAAAATCTGACCGTATCCTCTCTCTCGATCTCTCCAGCACTCTGCCTTCGCTCCATCTCTTCCTTTCCTCGTCCTTCCTTTCTCCATCTCCTGGTTCTGTTCCCGCATTGCTCAAAGGCTGGCATTGCAGAGCCTCTCTGTGGCATTTAAAAATGTCCGGTGAGCACATTTCCCATTTTATTCGATGTCTGCTATGGATACACGAGAAGTCTATAGGCGCCGGGGGATGAAACGTCCACTCAACACTGCCGAATAGTCCTCACCACCACATACATACCCAACTCCTTTATTTCCTTTCGTTGTACACGTGTCTACACGTATGCGACCATGCACACCATATACACGACGTTTACTCGCATATCTACGTGTATGAGTGCTCCTTCGGTGAATCTGACGTTCCGCTCGGTCGGATACGTGTTACGATTTCTTAAAGAACCTGTAACTCGAGACAAAGCAGACACAATTCTCATTCACGAAATTCCCGAGTACGTGGAGGAGAGGCACCAGAGGGTTGGGGGGCCGGTCAGGACATCAGTAGAGTTCGTCAATTCCCACGCGCAAATATTTAGCATGCATGTTTCCGACGAACTCTCTATACTTTTATAGTTTCTTTGTCGCGTCAGCTTTCCTCACAGGTTCATTCGAAATCGCACACTTTGCTAGAGTTGCATTATTCCATGAGCTTCATCTTTCATTCTTCCCATTTGCTGACACAAGTGGCTCGGAAAATACGGGCAACTGAGTAAACTATCGAGTCCTCATAACCCATCAATTAAAAAACGCATATTTTTGTTTCCCCCTTTAAACATATGTATGCCATGGCTTCCTCGTTCGTGCATGCTCGCCCCGAATCTCTCGGTCTCTCTTTTCTCTTGCTCGCGCTCGGCTCTCGTCTCTTCGATTCTCTCGTTTTTTTTTTGTGCACAAAGTGAGAAGTTGCACACAGAAGAGCCTTTCGGGGAAAAAGCGGCAGGTCCGCGAGATTTTCCTGGAAGGAAGACTTCGTTCTTACTACCCAGAGGAATCTACCATCCTCTGCACTTGATGCTCACCCCCCATCCCCCTGCCCTTGTGCCTCCTGTTTCTCATGGAAAATCGGTATCCCGCTACGGGCAAATTTCATGCCGTTCATGCGAGAAAAACCACCAGTCCACGAACGCCACCCTCTCTCAAAAATATGTTACCCTCCGGTGAAGAAAAACAATGACAAACCACCTCGAGGCCTTCAATAAGCTCTCAAGGAAAAAAAATGTTATTCAATGAAATTCCTAAAAATTCGTCGGCACTTTTTAGAGGTTCGTTCACGTCATCGTATATTTTTTCAAACGCATTACCGATTTTTGTGTCGACTCGAATAAACGGAACGACACTACGCAGTCTTGTCTTATCCGGACCATTCGATTATTTCTCTTTTTGTAATTAATGCTAATCGAAACCCGAAAGTATATCTCGATACAAAGTCTGAGGATTTTCATTCCCGATATCAATGTCCGCGCGCAAGGAGACTTGTTATTATCTAAAAAAAAATCTGCAGGAAATGGGGCATCTTCATGGGTACCTCGTGAGAAGAAACATTTCTTCCAAAAATGCCGTGAAAAATGATCCCTCCGAAAGCTGGACACTGCGCGACGGATGCTTACTTGTGGCTACTCTTAATCGACGTGTTCCTATACACGAACGTTTATGCTCTTTGAATAATGACGAAAAGATTTCTGCTGCATACCAAACTCGATTGTCCGAATGGGGAAACGCTCATCGGTCTAAAGAGCTTTTCACTTCCTTTCGTGTCGTCGTCGTCGTCAATTTCCTCGTGTGAATCACCAACCAGTCACGATTTTTTGTGCATGAAAGCATTCTTTATATGAGTATGATTTGTTGTTACGAATCATCTTGGAGCTCACCGCTCTGATTGTATCAAAAATGCGCGCCGATGCTCTTTTTTTCATATTTTATTTGGTCGAACGTTTTTTTACGGAATTGAAAAATATGCTTGTAAGGCTGCACCCGAACACTCGAAAAGTCATTTCACACGTAATCTACATGTGTAACCAAAACAACCATAGAAAGAGACAAGCGGGAGAGGGGGAGGCAGGGGGAATCAAAGGACGTGCAACGTTTATTACGACTTCCTCTGTTTCATTGAGAAGGGACTGGAGCACTGTATATTTCGTGAGTTCGAGCCACTCGACTGGATCAAATGTCGTCACAAAGTATTAAGCCATATGATTCGCCCTGCGACAATCGACTGATGACTGGACGTCGGTTGCGAAAATTATTCCTCGTTTCTTTCACTTTCCTGCTCGAACTAAAAATATCTGAATTTTTCATATCACAACAGAACAAAAACCAAAGTTTGAGTAAAAATGATTTTTCGTCCATGGGACGGAGAACTAACTAAATAGCAAAAGTGCCTGATTTTTTTCTTCAATGTCCGTCATAGCTTAGGAAGAAATCCGGAACGTCGAGAGGAACGTCCTCAATTGCGGCAAATTTGTATTGGCGTTGTATTTTTGCCGTTCTAAGCCACAGAATAAATATATAAACGTCTTTGAACACAAATAGAGCATATTTTTGACCTCGCTAAAGGTGAAGGTGAAAAAAAATCTTTCCGAGTGGAATTAGTCAAAATTTCGAGACATTCGAATGATGAAATGTTTGTATGAATGTACACAGGTAAGAGCCCGAAAGGATATGATTTACAGTATGCCAATCCAGACACCCATTCAAAGTTCCATTATTCCTTCCACCCTCTTTGCCGCGTTAGAGTGATAAGTTTGTCTTTGTAGAAAAACTACCTAGTTCGAGTCGTATAATCCTACCGTTTTGCGAGCCACGATAATTCCTCCAGCCTGGATACCCAGACGAGGACACATTTATATAGCCACAAGGACATATATGTATACAAATGTCAAAATTCGTAGAACATTCCCGCTTACAATATTACCGGTATAATTGCAAATGTCATTGGCACAATATGAAAAAAGGGCCGCCGAGTACAATAGTGATTATTTGATTTCCTGTGCGATGTAGGGATTTCCTAGAAACCTGCCTGCAGGGAATAAGGAGTTTGGGTCCTCGAGCGACTGTGCTAGAAGGATTAGCTATTCAGATCCTCATTTTTTACACAGGTATTCATCTCTACACCGACAAATCATAATACCAACACTTTTTATAATAAATGTATTGTACACTAATATACATGTACATGTGGGAGTTTCTTTGTGTGTGTGTGTGTGTGTGTGCGCGCGCGTGTGTTTGAGCGGCATAGAAGATTTGGACCTGACGCCGGTGCCGCAGCTTCTTTCGTATTTTCGTTGGCGTTTGTTGCTGATGGCCCTTGATGTTTCCCTTTCCACTCGAGGTTCATAAACTTTTGTGTTACATCTATATATACGATGAGAGGTCCAAGTGAGCAAAGCCACAAACCCCAACCACCCCCGTATGCACACAAACTTCCGCGAACCGGCGCCGGATTTTGTTTGTCTCTAAAGCACGCGCGATCTCAACTAGTGTGTGCGTGTGGAAGAATTCAATATATTACACAATATGAAGATAAAGGGACCTGCTCGCGGATCAGCGCCAAAAGAAATCCTTACGCACCGTCCTCAGCAGGGTAGTGTTTTGTAGGTGCGAGGTGGGGAGGCTCTCAAAGAAATCTATGTCTTGTATATATCTATATGGGTATGAGATGGAAAAAAGAGGGCGGATGCACGCCTCGACGGATCTTTTTACCTCAGGGGATATAAACTTTATTACGCAGTACCCAAAGTATTATTCATGCGTGTATGTGCCTACATGCAAGTTATTCGTGTGTGAGTGCGTGCCGGCATACACGTGCGTGTATAAAATACGCGTTCTTAGAGGCACCGTCCACTAACGAGACGCACTTGGCCGTTCATACTTTACCTTTTCCACTTGTCTCGTCATCGTCGGTCTACGAACCCTCAGGTGTTCGGCTGATCCGTTTTAAAAATTCGTTCTCTCGTTCTTCCTCTGCTATTATGTCATTGATCTCGTAGGTTTTCACTTTTTTTTTTTTTTTACAACATTTTTTGTTTAACTCCTTGTTGAATTCTTAAATTGTTATAATTTGTTGTTGATGTTGTTGTTGCTGATGCGCATAAGTTAGCAGCTGGCAAATTCGTAGAAATTGAGGACTCACGTAGATACAGCGTGCCCACGTGTGGTGTGCGAAAATATCTTTCACTCTCTTTCTTTTGGGTTTTAAAAGTCTGCGATCTGTACAGCCGGTCGGTCGCCAAGCAATTCGGGTCACATTCGATAAGGCAACGAGAAAAACAGAGAAAGATTTTCTATCTTTGTCTCGTCTGTCTCGTTGCTCGAGAGTGGCTTGGTAATGTTTTGGTGGGGATGAAATTCCAGTAAAACACGCTGGTCGCGCGGTCCTTTGGTCCTCTCCTCGAAGCGCCGGCTCTTTATCTGCTCTTTTTTTCGCTCTCCTCCCTCTCTCTCTCTCTCTCTCTCTTTCTCTCTTTCTGTCCCGTTTATTCTTGTCTTTTTGCGTTCTTGCTTCCCGCGCTTTCTCAACGATAACAACGACGCGCGCGCATTTCTTCCGCGCACGCGCACATTTTCTCCTTCTCTCTTATTCTTTCTTTCTTTCCTTTTCTTTCTCTCCCGCTCTCTGGCTTTCGCGTTATTTTTCTCGGTCCAACCGACCGTTGAAGATTGCGCAACTTCCTCTCTCCTCACTCTCTTCGGCGTTGTCGTTCCTTCCTCCTTTAATCAAGTTTCCCGCCAAACTATCTTCTCTCCTATATGTACCCAGCATTTTTCATCTTTCTCCTCTTCGGCTCCTTTAGCTCCTCGCCCCCACTTCTTATTTCTTTTTTCCTCCCACCCCCCCCCCCCCCCCCCCTCCTCTCGCCCTTAGCTCCATTATCAACGATATTCCATTCCGATGTACACGCGATATTCAAGAATTCCCATGTCCTCTCATTCGCTCAATTAATCATTATTACTTCATCCAATTACATGGCCAATCTTTTTTTTTTATTTCCCAAAAAAAGATCGTTTTTGGTTTTTTTTTTTCGACTCTGAATTCTTATCCTGGGAACATTTAATTTGAGAACGAAAATACACTGTTACATAGTTTTAATTATATAATTTAATATCCGCGAAATAAAAGTATCGCCGGGCGG
>JAPYYS010001953.1:0-27132 GCA_030522525.1 Campopleginae sp. 14b
CCCTCGTGGCTAATGGAGTGAAAAAGAAATGAAACAAATTTGTAATTGAAAAATCCAACGTATTTAGGAATACAAAAAAAAATGGAGACTCGACATTCGTACGAGATTTTTCTTGAATCTGAAAATATATGGCTCCACGTAATATGGGATGCCATCTTGGTCCTTTCGGCTTTTCCCCGAGGCCAAGACATTTGCGGTCGAGCGGACTCGGACTCGGTTCTTATTTCCGCAGGGGAGGGGAGGGCATATCCTTCTGGGTTGGCCCTCAAGGGCCAAAGGGTCTCTTTTGCTACGGTGGGTTAAGAGAAACCAAACGAAAAAAATATGAAGAAGAGGGAGCGCACGAGCGCTCAATACCCTGCGAATAATATTTCGAAGAAGAAAGCTTGGGCTAAGAGCCCTCCGGGAGAGGTTTCGATCATTTTCTCTCTCCCTCTCCCTCTCTCTGCGATGTTGAATCTCTTTTATTGCGATCTAGCCGGAGCAGCAGGAAATAGCGAGAAAGTTATTCCACGAGAAGGACCGAACGACCAAATGTTTTTTCATTTCCAACAACAAAAAGGGACAAAGTCACATTTTTCGAGTCGAAAATTAAATGAGTCGAGACTTTTTTTCACTGGACGTAAAAATGAAGGATTTCTTCTGGTGGAATTGAGGAGTAGAAATCATTCCTAGTGCCAAACTTCCCTCCCTAATTTAACAATTTAAATAAAGATATCTATGGACACAAATACCCAAAGGGGACGTCTAAAAACAGCTCAAGGCGAAAAGAAGATTTCTTACGAGAAAAATAATCCATAAGGATTGTGCGACCGCCATGTATTCAAAGTCGTAAGAACCAATTTAAAAATGGCACTGCGGAGATGCTGGTCCATTCCGGAGGCCATTGTGCGGCCAATTCTATTTCTATGGCCATATAAAATTGTACATACATATAGAGAATTGCGGTATTTTTTCATTTTCTTTTATTTTTTCATCTCTTCACTTATTTGAGACTTTTGGCCAGAGGAGCGCCAAAAGTATACGAGAACAAAGTTGGATCCCTTGGAATCTTAGTTAAAAGAAGCAATTATAGAAGAAGAGAGTACAAGCGGAGGGAAAAGATACGAGACAGCCGATAAGGAAAACTGATGATCGTCCTTGCTCCAACAATCGTCTCTCTTCCCTTCTGTTTTTTTTTCTTCTATTTTTAATTCTTTGTCGTTTCTCCTTTTGTCTTTTGCCCTCTAGCTGCATGAACTTCTCCTTTTTCTCCCGATACGAATTTTCGACGTGAAATGATAAAGCGAAAAACATCGAGAATAGAAATTCTGTAGAACAGAACAAAAAAATTGGCAAACGAATCGAAGCTCGAAGCGGGAACATGAAAAATCTCGGGAATTTCTCCAGGTCAATGCCAATTGGTTATTATCGGCCAACTCACACAGTGGATTAAAAAAAAAAGCTAAAACCGTTTTCTTTGGAGTCCATACAAGAGAAATAAAAATTGTATGATCGAAAAAATGGTGCTTGGCGAGTGAATTTATTTAGCAATAAGATTTCCACGCCGTTTTTCGTATCCACGCTGGACTGTTATACAGTTTTGGTAGGAATGGTGGGGAAAAAGGAAAATAGAGATAAAAAGAGAGAGAAAGAAAAGGCTGGAGGAATGGAGAAACTCAACGGATTTGGTTCTCCGCTTCGCTCGTGTAATTCCGAGCGGAGGAAGCTGCGGGGAGGATCGTGAGGGGTTTCTCTCTCTCTCTCTCTCTCGCTTTGGTTGCCTCGGAGCATAGTGAGGAAGCGAGAGTTTGCAGATCCTCTATCGGGGGGAGGTTTGAGCCCCCGAATCCCTCCACAGTTGTGTGTAACGAAACCCCTTGCCCCTCGGCTCACGACGCCGAGGGAACACCCCGAAGCCGTGATGCTTAGGGGATGAAAAGGGGGCTAGGGTGGAGGGGGTTGGTTGTAGTCTATATAGACGAGAGCAGAACAGAGCAGCGGCAGGCGGCGCGAGGCAGATAAGAGAATTGCACTGTCAAGCCGGAATGATATATTTGACCAACATTTCCATATAACCTCCCCTCCCCCAGCCCCTCAGCCTTCTCGGTCGCTCCACTGCCTTTCGTAGACACAGAGAGCTTTGTCTCTCTTCCACTGGGAGGGAAAAGCATCAGTCGAATCCTTCGTTCCTTTTTTTTCTTCCTGTTCTTTCGCCTTTGGAAGCGATCGAATCGTCTTCTTTTCTGCTTTCTCTTATTTTTTCCATTCACTCGTATTCGTTGCCGCATAAGCCGTGGCGAAAAAAAATCATAAAAAACACCAGATTCGCCGTCGGAGCTAAAACAACAATCCCATTTTTTTGAGCAATGTTTCGGAAATAAAATCACGTACAATGATTTTTTGAAATTGATTAATATGTGAGAAAGAGAGTTAACGAATGTTCCAGAGTTCCCTGAGAAATCACATTTATCTACGTATATGTACAGAGCTCGCTCGCTCAAGAGAGAGAAAGGGAGAGGGAGAGAGAGAAAATGCACAACGCACCCCCCGTCGAGCTCTGCGTGTGTTAATTTGAATCGCAAGAGATTACGCCGAGGCTCCCTGTCGCGATCAGCCATTTTGTATCAAAACGTCGATAAAGAAAGTTCCGAGCCTATTGCAGGGACGAGCGTTACATCAGTCACAGGCAGACGTGCCCAAGCGAGACGGCAACACAAAGAGCGAATCTTTCCGTGTCTTCCAATTCATATGAACCTCCTTACATTCGTTAAAACAATTTTCCTGGCTATCTGCATTGAAAAGTCTTTTGCAACGAACGTGGGTAGTCGACTAATTATCGCAGCAAGATAATAATTAACGAAAAAGGCATTAAATACTAGTTTCTCAAAGAGAAAACAAGCAAGGACGAAATAATAAAAATCGAAGTAATAATCGACAACACTAACTCAAATAAAATCGACGGTACCATTTTGTGACACACAAACAGTGTCTCGCCCGAATATCTCACAATAATGTCCCGCTAGGAACTCCCTCAAGCCAAAATCTCAATAAACTTTTCAATGTCCCGAGCACGCGATCGCGTCTGGATCAAGGTCATTGGCTCTAACAACCAGACGAAAGTTTAAGAGCATAAAAACAAAAAAAATTAACGCTGAAAACAAACGACGTAAACACGAGCATTCGGGACCATTTGAGGAGATTTCTATTTGGCGTGCTCGAGTCGTATCGATGTCGGATGAGCCGTTTTTGGCGAGTAAACACGAGAGACAGCAGGATATGCAATAACTACAGGAAACATCACGATACGTACACTCACATCTCTGCATCACGAAATTGTGTGTATGAGAGACCGAAAGAGAGGGAGAGAGAGAGAATTTGGTGAGAGAAACGACGGACGTACTGTGAAAACGTCAGTCATAATAGCACGGGCAATCAAATGTTCACCGGATCGTAACGCGTGGGAGGTAGGTGGAGGAGAATTTCAACTATAGAATTCTCCGTCTCTACACATCTCTCTCTCCCTCTCTCCTTCTTTATTTATACGCACACAGAGACACGTTAATGTGTGTATCCATTTTTCGCTTCGTACGAACGTATTTCTCGCATTTTCCATCACTCCGACTCTCTCGATCTCCTGTTATGTTCGTCCGGCTCCAGGAGATGAACGGAGGCTGCAACCCCTCAACGGTCTCTATATCTCGGTGAATCGAGGCTACTCCTTTTTGCCATCACTTCCAGCCCTGATGCTTCTCCTGGATGCTCTTTCAGTCATCCAAACAGAAACGGATCTTTTGCTCATATATATATATCGATGTATGCAGAACGAGGAAGAGAGAGGGAGAGGGAGATGATATATTTCATGTTTAGCTATTATAGCACGAATGTAGATTTCTGCGGTTTCGTCCTCCGGACATTCGACCGGTCGTACACCAATTGTTTGATGCACGGCCGATTAAACGATCATTGTATGATTTCACTATATATCTTCATCCTCTTCACCCTTCTCTTGCCCTGTGGGAATATTGTTTCAACAACTAGACGTACGATTTTCCACAGAATACAGAGCGATAGAGAGAGAGAGAGAGAGAGAGAGAGAGAGAGAGAGAGAGAGATTCTGCTCTGTCACGCTGCAGTTTCCGAAACATATCATCCACACCGGAGAACCTTTTACCCTGTAGACTTCGAAGGTTTACCTCGAAAATTTATCATTTCCCATGAAATTTCAAGAGTTTCATTTTCGATGCGAAAAACATCTACTGGCTTACGTGCATTTTTTTTTATTATGTCCTCAATCAATTGCCTCATCTTTGCCTCGTCGAAGAATATTCCTCACATAATCGTCCCAGCAGACCGAAGCTCAGTCAATAGCAATTTTTCACGCTCCAATAAATGATACAGCCAATAGGCACGACGTAGAAGCTCCACGGAAATAAAAGAACTCTGGATTGATTGACTGAAAGCCAAGAATGCATCCTCGCCAAGCTGGATTGGTCAAGATCGACATGACCCAACGGTTTTTGGCTAGACTTGAATCTTCGTGGTCCAGCGATCATATCAAAGGCTCGCCATCGAAGAATCGTGGAAAACCCATTCGCCCCTCACGTTTTTGATGCTTTTTTGTAAGCCCTAGACGGGAGCAAGATTTTTTTTTCATTTCTTCGTTCACTTCTCCTCTATTTCATTTCACCTTCGGCCATTTCTTTATATCGCACTCGAGACCCTCCAGTAAAATGCTTCTCTGAACATTTTCTTTACTTCCTAACAAATTCTATACTTTACCAACTCTATGCAGTTTTCCATGAAATGCAGCCACGCGGAATGTCTTTTCGTAACTCACCTGAAACACAAGGAAAAATTGATTCGTTATTATCTCATCGACACTAAATGTTCAATTTTTTATGTTTATTGTTTTATCTTAAAATAAATACGAAACGATTACGGATTGTTTTTCCAATTTTTCCATTCGCAATCTCACGTTTATAAAAAAAAAATGAAATAAACGTTTAAACGAAAATTCTTGCAACATTAAATTCTGCAAGATGAAAAAACAAAATCACGAGGAAATGACGAAAAAAAATAAGACAAACAAATTCGAGGAAAGGAAGAAAAACATGCAGCATTTCGAGAGATCGAAAATCGCCTCAGCGATGTTCACGCAATTGAAGGGACACTGAAAAAGGAGAAAAACGTTTGTTGACTGTGGTTCAAGAATTCTGGGGTCCGACACGTCTCTTGTCGAGGTATCAGGTTCGCAAAGGTAGGATCGCGTTCTGCCAAGCTCTCCGAAAAGACAACGACCATAAATATGTCGTTATAACCCTGAGTGTTGTTATTATTTCCACCATAATTATTATTCTGCTTCATTAACCTTTTTTCCTATTCTCTGACACTCCTCTCGCTTTGGGATCTATTGTGACTTCCAGTTGAGCTGCATGTCAAGACCATAGAACGAGTGAATTTCATTTGAACGGAGACAGACAAAAAAAATTCAAAGATTTTCTCGTCAAATCAATAAAAAACGTGTTTTTAATTAACGTTAATCAGTCTATCAAATTCTGCTCATTTTTTAATTTTCGGAACAACTGTTTGACACTTTGGAATGAATGAGACATTATCGAGATGATAAGATCACTATGTCAGAAGATTCAACACTACAAGTAAACAGTGGCATACATATTAATGCGAATTGACGTTGTACTTGGCACTTGGAATGAAAAAACGAAAAAAAAGAGGATGTGTCGAACAAAACATTCACCTGCGACTGAATTTATGCGTTTTATCGAATCTTGCAATCGTGAATTCCCAATGACCTTGTGTCGAAAAATTATAAGGGCGTGTGTGTGTGTGTGTGTTCGATAATTAGCAATTCGTCGTATAAATTACTGCCCTCGAGAGTGTTATACGACGAGTGTCACACTTTTGTGTCTTTTTTTTCTCCCTATTTTTTTTTTGTCACCGTCTTCTTCCTCCTCTCGTGAACCGTTGAATAATCATGAAGACACGCGCCCCAGGTTGGAACTGAATCAATTATACGTGGCCTTAAGTACGAGGTACCGTCGGACGGAAGTTACCAGGCACGTATGAAACTTTTGCTATGCATTTTTTTCAAAAAAATCATCCGAGCCATTGCGAATAATAATTTATTCATATTTTGCATGGGAATTTTTGAAAAATATCTGCACAATACGAGATTAAGGATATTTAGCTGAATTTTCACGCGGAAATTAATCGAAATTATCAAACTGAAGGATGCAATTGTACAATTTCCCGTTGAGATATGCAGGAAAAATGTTTTATTTCTATATAAACTACATTTAAGCAAAGAAAAATGTACTCGAGTACGAAATGAGAGAAAATTGAGAAACCTGAAGCTCTAATATGAACAAATGTTGGACGGAGATATTCTGCATGAGCAGAGCAGGGAAAGACGGAGAAAAGCTTCAAGTGCATGTTATATGCAATGTATACGCGTTTGTGTATGTGGGCAAACGAGATAGAGGTTGGGAGAGCGAGAGAGAGAGAGAGAGAGAGAGAGAGAGAGTAGATAGATAGGAAAAGCTTTTCCACTGTTATAGAGCAGATAGAAGGAGAGAGCCTGGAGCGCTCTTGCACCGGAAGAGCGTACCAGAGGGTTCTCTCTCGTGCTCTCCTCTCCCTACTTACGTAATTTTAAATTAAACTGTGACGTTTTCAAATTAACGTTTTTGCTTCATCCTCCTTACTCCCCATCGGTCTCTCGGTTCCTGGTACGCGTTCTTCGCCCCTTTTCCCTTAAGACCGAGAAGATATAACTGTATAGATTCGATATAGCTTGGGAACCACCCTCCCGGGCTTTGCCCACGATGCGGTGGGGTTCCTGGTGTAACACAGGGAGGTTTTCACTCCCACTAGGAGGATCCAGCTCCGCGCTCGCCGTGAGGAATATAGGTTCCCGAGCGAGGTAGAAACTTGCAATATTACCGGTGCAAGGGGTAGTCGGGAGGGAAAGGGTCGGGCGGTGGATGTTGGAGAAGAGAGGGCGGTGAGGGAGTGTGTACAGGGGGGGGGGGGGGGGGGGGGGGGGGAAACAAAAAAAAAAAGGGAGAAGAAGCTGATGGAGGTGGGTGAAGCTTTTTCGCAGGCGAGCGTAATTTAGGTACCAGGAAATTGGTTTTCTCCGACAATGAAATAGAAGAATGCGATGCGGGACGAACTCGCGAACGCGGCGTCGCTGGGCGGTACGAGATGGTAGGAACCGGAGGAAAGAGAATGGAAAAGGGAGGTCGTCGTCTCGCTGATGCTTTTCCTCTGCAAGCTGCGAAAGACTGTGCATGCAGCAGGAAAAAGCTGCTGCAAGAGCTCCAAAGACCACGCCGCGTTTCCCTTTCTTCTACCGCCGCAAAAGGGCTTGAAAAGCGGTGCAGCTTCGGGAGAGACGTGTTCATGCACTTACCGTCATCCACCCGTCCATTCCGGCGACTCTTTATTATCAGGGGAATGGGCGGTTAATGCGAACATGTTTTTTTTTTCCCAAAAAAAAAAAGCTTATTCTTCTCCTCCTAATTCTCGTTCCTTCCTCCCATCCCGCTTCAATTTTTCCAACATTTCCTCCCTCCTTCATCCACCCTCTCTTCGATCTTCCCTCCGTACCAGGTGTATTATATCCAACCTACCCCCCATTTCATCCCCCATTTTCTCAAACCAATTTTCGCCTCGAGATTCTTACCTCCGGCTAACCAACTCATGATGCGTGAAGAAAGAAAAACAATTATTTCCTCGCATTGTGCACCCTGTCACAGGGCCCTTCCTATTTTAACTCTCGAGGTGATGGACGAGTAATTACCCAGCTCGCATCTACAGAGTCCTACACAAAAATGCGAACAAAATAAACTCCGAAACATTTTCACCATTTTTTTGCCTTTTCTCTGCTGCGAAATATTTATCGATTCCCTCGAATTCTGAAGCGCTCGTTGCGGAATATTACTTCGAGCTGTAGAGCTCGATCTCTGAATGTTTTTTTTTTTTTTTATTATTCGGGAATATCTGCCCTGGGTCGTTTCGGGTTCATCGAACAACCCAAGAGCCGAAGGTACGATTTATAATCTAGATTCACGAGACTACCGATGCAAGACACCGCCGTAGCAGATCTCTTCGCGATATATGTTCATATCCACACACACACGGACACACAGACGCATACAAACATAGTTTGCTAGTAGAGAGGCCACAGGACGATCAGCGTGCCGGTCCCGCATCGGTAATTCCGTGTCTCTTCCGATATAGTTAACCCTCCGAGGGCGCAGGGGGGGTAATCCTTCCGTTCTCTGATTGGTCGAGGTCTCTCGTGCTCAATCATCGGTAATTATCCCAAACGCGATCGAATTATACGCTCTCTCTCTCTCTCTCTCTCCTCGTCCTCCTCCTTCCCTCCCCTTTCTCATCTGCTTCCTACGGTCTTTGAGCTCGAACAGGATATGCGATACAGATACGCATTCCCGACCTACGTAATTTTCCTCGTCCGTTCTTGCTCGTATTATTAACTCGTGCAACACGAAAAAATAAGAAAAGCAAAAACCCGGAGCGATAAAGTCAGCAATGAAAGGATAAAATTGGAGAAAAACAACGAGGGAGCGAGCAAACGAAATGTGGTAAAAACTGAAATATATGTATGCACGCGGGGTCAGAAAGATGCGGCTCTACCAAGGTAATTGTTCGGTCGTCGTGACTGAATAAAATACAAGCTACCGGTTCCCCGGTACCGTATACTCCATACGTCCGTTAGTTTCCTCCCTTTCCCCCTTATCCTCCTCCTCCACCATCCTCACTCGTCCTTTTAGGCCTGTCACGCTCACTGGCCCGTCTGTCCGTCATTCTGACGTGGGAAGACACCACGTGCTCCTCTATTCCTCTCTCTATCTCATTCTACAATACACTTCTCATAAATGTATTAATTCCGAAGCTCAAAGGGCGCAACTCGCCAAATTTTCACCATCAAATAGCCCGAATCTCCGGTTATTTAAATTCCATTAACGTTTTTGATTCCATTAACGTTTAACGAATAAAAATAATCGAAGATACAAACGTTTTCGATATTACGATAAAAATCCAATTTTTCCATCGTCACGATCCGCAATTCGTCAATTTTCTATAAAAAACACCATGGTCAGTTACGCCCTTTTGATTCTTCGTTACCATCGACGTGAGGACGTGAATGTGACGTCGAAGAACAATTTAACAGACATGCAATCCTAATCAAGAAATAATAGTTTTGCTGTGCGTGCACACATCAGCCACGAGAAACGTTTGGGAAATTGTGTGGAAATACATAAATGTATTTCTTTGCAGAGAATGAAGAAAAAGTCTGAAGCTCGCAGAATTGTGAGAAAGAATGTGAAAATTACGAATTTTCGAAATGAAAAATAAATTGAGAAAAATGAATGGAATGTAATTGAGAAAATTATCGCAATGCACAGGAACGTGATAGGCGAAGGACCGAATTGAAAGAGAGTTTTGTTTTATTTTTTTTTTTCGACCAAATACGTTTAGATTCGTTTAATTGAATGATGCGAGAATGAAATCAGAAAAAAGTATAGCAGTAATTTCTGTCTTCCTGTGACAATTCGAGCACCTGCCACCGATTTATTAAATTTTGGTTGGCGTGCACGAAAAATCCGAAAAGTGAATGATTGCCCAATTGAGGTACGACGGAGGAAGCTTTGATGTTTTTTTTTCTCTGCGATTTCGAGTCGCAGGTTATATCAGAGGGAGGAGGAAAGAGAGAAATATGCAAAAGTCAAAATATGTCAATGGCCTGGGGCTTGTGGTAAACCGCATGATAAACCGAAATGTCCGGCCTCCGGGTGGAAGTCACAGTTTGATGCACGGAGCCTCAACACGCACGAGAGGAATAGCTTCCTTGAGTGCACACTTTCGTTCGTATAGTCATGCTTTGAGTCATGCGAAACGTGACGTGGCAACAAGCCTGAAATCTGCTTGTCGAGAATTTCTTTAGTCGCAAAAATCGGCCAGAAATCCCCTTTTTTTCTCCATACACAACCAAGTTTTTTTTTCATCATTTTTGCCTCAAAAAGTTTGGATCGCAACACAGAATCAAGAACGGAGCTTCGCCAGCTAAGAACCTTCGGAATATCGTGCGTGGAAGCGATAGAGTGACTTATTGAACTGATAATGTAAAATCGGTGAAGCAGTCGCCGGGTAATTCCAGTCCATGAATAACTGTGTCGTTTGATTGAGAAAGCTCCCTCTGAGAGACTAGGAGCTCTCTACATCCCTACGTCTCCTTATTCCCGGTATACACACAGTCTGACAAGCTCTTAAGGAGACGAGGGAGAACCGATAGCTCTGTGGAGAACCGTTGCTGTGAGTGCTAATGCATATCAGAATGGATCAATTACAACTACATTAGCTGAGTCTCAATATCGAGTTTCCTGGTAGAAAAAATCGATTGAGATTCAGAAGAAATTGGTTGGAAGGCTCGAAGAAATTTTCATGTCGAACATGAAGTATTTTTCGAAATTTCTGACTCAATTCTGACAGGAGCAACGAAAAAATCGATTGAAATTGTTGCCGGGGTCGCCAAAATGTCTATAAATACAAAAGAAACGAAATTCTTGTCTCTAGTGCATGTTCGATGCATCATTAATCTCGAGGAAAATATAATCCAAGCTGGAATCTCTTTGAAATTGTATTTTACTCAATAGCCTGTTGAATTCAGTCAGACAAATAAATACATATTTATGTAAGGCATGAAGGCTCGGAAAGAGGCGAGAGAATACAGTGGCTTTGGTCTGCGAACTTCATTGATTGTTTGCACAGCCTTTCTCCCTTTCTCCGATCCTTATTCTTAGCCTTACCACGAGATGAAACTCTCTCTCCGCCCACATTGGTATACCGAATGCTGTACCTGCCAGACAGCAGCCAGCCCTTTTATCTTTCTCTCCCTCCCTCTCGCTCTCTGTTTACCCTCTCCATATCTTTTTTTTCCCTCAGTCTCTCTCCCGCTCTCTCGATCTTTTCTTACACACGCCCGTGCTGTGTAAACTTGCAAGGACGACGATGAATGGAATATCTTCAAATTATTGCCACTATCGCTCTTGTGCGCACTTCTCGGCGAAAGGCAAGTCTTGACCTAGCTCTTTGCAGAGACTCGGCTAACTCGGCGTTATTCTCCAATTTTAACTTTCAGCCGGTATACGTCGCACTTTTTTCAATCAATTTTCTATGCATAATTGCGATGTGTGTAAAAATATTTGCCAATCGCTTCCGTTCCCTTAAAATGCCCATTTTCGATGAAACGAAAAAAAAAACGCAATTTATATTCTCGAAGCAAAAAAAAAATCGAACCACTTCGTCGAATTTTTTCGGGCAATAATTTCGAGTTGCATTCTGTGCACCGAGTCCCGTGGTGCAATTTTCACTCAGGTTCGTGGATGCTCCGGGAAATAATGAACGAAATGTGAAATAAAAAAGTCTATATTTCGCAGCACACGTCTCGCGCCGAGACGTCTCAAGCAAACTTATCCGTACGAAGGTTTGTGGCGCATGATCGCTTTGCCAAAAGCCATGTAGCTACTTCGAGAGGTTATAGATATGTGTCGTTTTTTTTTTCTTCCCAGACCCGATAAAGTCAGCGAGGGAACAAAAGGGCCTGACAGACCCGGAGAGCGTACAGAAAATAATGCAATTTACGCCCTTTGCTTTGCACTCATTCGAGCCACAAAAAAAAATCAAAATGACCAAGTGTGTGTATGTGCTCGAAGAAAAAAGAGCTCAGAAACGTTCTCCAGTACTCTTCTCCGACCATGTGCAAGGCTATCGTAAGTTAGGGTGATGGCGGGGTAAAGAGAAAGAGAAAGAAGGTTAGCCGCGCGCGCTTCGGACATAAAGTTCCAGACTTACGACGCGAGATCCCCGATAGGTCCTCTCTCCTCGCGAGAGCAAAATCCGAGTGAGCGGTGGGCATGAAAGCGTATTAAAGAAAAGAACCTCGAAAAATACGTACCAGTACGAGCGCCATACTTGTACACGTACTTCAATGCGTATCCGCGATACAGAGCCTTTCAAAATTCCTGCTCTCGATTGAGCGACAAAGTAGATCATAAATTTGTCTCTAAATTTTCCGTTCGCGATTGATTATCCGCGTAATATTTATTAAGTGGCGATGGATCTAACGATGTGATTGAATTTGCTCAAGAAATAAGTTCCGAAAGATCGATAAATTCAAAAACCCGAAAATTTCGCGACGTTCCAAAGTTGCGACTTCTGCGATGTTCTGTACCCAGTAAAGAGTTTAAAAAAAGAAATAAAAATGGTAAATAACGAAGCAAACTCGTGTCGTTATTTTATTTCATTTTCCTCGAGTATTTTACAGCTTTTTTCAAAATATTTTCTTTTATTTTTTTTCTTTTGAAACTCACGAGATATCGCTTCAACTTATTTGCCGCGACCATTACTCGGTCGCTTGCGCTCATCGAAACGAACCCCCGCGGCGACCAACCTGTCTTTCCAACACCGTGCCCTCCCCTGGCCCCAATTTTTCTTTTTTCATCGTCCGAATCATCATGCTCGCGATATCTTTTTACTTTTTTCTTTCGCCATTGCCGATCTCCGGCCACCGATACTGCTTTGAGTAACGCCATTTTGGAGGATGAACAAAATTCTTGAAAATACTCGTTCCGGAGCATCGCGACTCTTGTAGAAAAATATGGTGAATTCATTTCGCCAAGTCCCGCTGATTATGAGGAGAACGTTCATTATCATTAATTATTAAATAATTTATAACGACTGTAATTTAAGATGCTGTGATTTGGGGGGAATCAACTTCTCGTTTAATTGCACGAAACGTCCAATAAAATGATCGTCCATCAATTTTTTCCTTCGGCATCCGCTACAAATTATTAATTATCGTTATTTTTCGTGAATACAGTTTCGTCAAAATTATTTGGAGCCTAAACATGATTAGTGGGAGTTTTTATCGTTTTCTTTGGATCCGCAGGTGATAATGATGCGTTCGTACTAGAGATGATCCCTAAAAAGACGACCATCTTCGTTTCCGTTCACCTCAACTTATTCCACGTGTTTTGTCTGTTACAGTTTGAGCCTGCGGGGGTGGCAGCATCCACACGGGGAGTCTCTGGCAAAGAGAGACACGAGGGTAGGAAATTCAGACGACGAGGGGCCAGCGAGGGGGTTGAAACATATCGTACGACTTCTTTTCTCATGTAAATACGATGTAGCCGCGTGTTAAGGCGACTGACCATTCTTCTTTTCCTTTGCTCTTCGTCTTCCCTTTCCACTTTATTATAACTTTTTTTTTTAATCCCTTATATTGTTGGATCCACACGAGGAACAATGTTCGGACTCGGACCCCCTTCGTGTGTATTGCCGCAGGGTTTCAAGTCAACGAGTGTGAAACACGAGCCGAAAATTCGAAAATATCGGAAATTGATCAGGGAGCAGATAAAGTCAATCGGAAATTCGACTGGCTAATTAAATATTTGTCTTAATTAATGAGCTCTAAAATTAGGAGCTGGAAAATGAAGAAAATGCACTCAATAGTCAAGTGCCCAGTAAGAAAACGATGATAATAAGGGGGAAAGCACAGAGCGAGAGAGACAGAGAGGAAGAGAGAAAAACGACAAAAAGATGAAGAGAAGATGAGACGCGGAGGTGGAATATGGACTCTTTTCTCTGCGAGCTCAATGCGCGAGGCACATACTGACCGTAAAATATATCAGCCGCTGTGTGACTTCTCGAGTCCAGCCACAAATCAACGGACCCCCCGTAGCTATGTACACCCGCGGTGTGGGTGTACCACCTTTTAAGCGATTTACCAGAGAACGAGAGAGCAACGGAGAGCCAGAAATCATGACTCTCAAAAGCGCATGGATTTTATAAGCGATTTGAATCTTTTTCGTCACTCATAATTTTCGAAATGTTTCACTCTCCGGTACTCTTAATTAAAAACCTATTGAAACCCAACTTTTCACACTTTTAAAATCATTTATTCCGACCAGCGAATCTCATCGAATAACTTTGTAATATTAATAAATAATTTCGAATTTTATCAATATCCTTTTTCATCGAGATCCTTGCTCAATTATTTCGGAAACTTATTCATTTTTAAATCCAGCTCGTACGAGTTTTTAAACAAAAAATTAACATTCCCCCAGTTTTTTTCATTTATTTCCGTTTAAATTTATTTTCTGGTAATAAATACAGCGTATGAAAAATGAAGATTATTCCTCCCAGTAACGAGCTCGATATGCAGAAGAATTTCTCTATCTCAAGACTACGCTAGCTTTACTTTAAGGTCGATGAATGATGCTGTTAATGAGGCTCTCTCGTATGGAAAAAAAGAAGAGAATCTTTCGACCTGAAGTTATATTTGTCCGATTCTTAAATATGAGTAGAGAGATCTTTCGAGATGACTCTGTTCCTTTTGTTGGATGATGGTCCAGCATATGGATCCATATCTCTTTCTAATTTCGGTGTGGGGAAGAGCGAGGAGAAAGAAAAAGAATAAAAATGCGAGGAAATAATGCCCCATGGAATTTGACCCCGTCCCTCTCTCTCCTCCTTCCTCTCGCCTCCAGTCGTCCCTCGGTGAGATTATCGTAACATTACTCCGAGGTGTGAGGACAAAGATTTTCGAGCAAACCACCATTGACAGAGCTCATACGTCGCTGTATCAATCTCGAACACAATTTAACTGACGAGAAACCATCAATTCGACTTTCCCAACGGCTACAACGTTAATGATCTTTCTCGTCGTTACAATGTTCGATGAACGAACAAAACGACGCCTCCAAATTGGAAAAATCATCGAATTTCATTTTCTTACTCAAGCAACTTTTGATTGATGGACCAAAGGAAACATTTTTTCATCTGTAAATATATTTTTTATTCTCGATCCTTGTTCTCGATACTTTGTTTCGACTCGCATCAATTTCTGGCGTGATCGATAGGTTGGAAAAAAAAATCATTACGATATCAATATTCATACGTCTTAATCACTCCATCGACGGATTTTTCCGTTCTAACTATTCGACTCCACGTTTTGGAAGAAAAACATTAGAAAAAAAAACGATTTTGCAACGACGAGGAATGGAAATTTCATTTTTAGAAAAATAAACAATCGGGTTATTAACGGACAAAATTTTACCGATTAATGAGAATGTTTCGAATATTTTCTTTCATGATAAATGATTGTCAATTAAATTGAGTTAAAATTAAAAATGTCCCTGCTGTTTCGATGAATTTTAATAATATTTCGGCGAAATAGAATTTTCTTGTTAGTCAAGCATCCGGGCTGTTTATTCTCTATGCTTTTTCTATTTTCTCAGTTCTTATTCGTCATCTTCTCGCTCGATGGACCAAGGAATGTTTCGAGCGGTAGCGTCCGGGAGAGAAGATCGCGACGACCAGGACCATTATAATGATTCGAATCTAAAGAGTCAGATTGAACGAGAGAGAGGGAGAGAGAGATACTGTGCAAACGGAGCACAAATCTCGAAGAATACGACAACGTCGAGGAGTCCGAGATGCTGTCCAAGGGGCAGGCGTGCCAACGCTATACTCGCTCTCTCTCTCTCTCTCTCTCTCTCTCTCTCTTTCCTCTCTCTCTCTCTCATCTCTCGTTATTAATATCAAATAACGAGATGCTCCAGCGCGCCGAAGGCATCCGTGCTATGGTATTCTTTATTAACGATGCGCTTACCGTTCCCAGGATCGCGTCTCGTCCCAACAAAAAAACCCACAGGATCGAGAGAAAGACGAAGAGAGAGAGGGGGCGAGAGAGGGAAAAGAGAGGCCACAGGTTTCGAATCAGAAAGATGCACCAGCATGAACTAAAAGGAATAAAGGTTGTCAAGGATGCCAAAGAACCGCATCTTTTCTTCGCATTATGTACCTATTTTTTCAATTTTTTTTTCATTCGCTTTTTCCTTTTTCCTCCTCAGTGGAGTTTTATACAAAAATACCATAATTCAATTTTGTACCAAAACGCAAAACAGTGCAAATACTGACATTCGAAAAAAAAGCTCAAAATTCGAAAACTTTGGCCTTTCGATGGTCTGCCCCGATCGTTAAGAATCGACAGCCTCATGAGCACGTTTTCTCGATAAGGTACCGAGAAAAATAATCTTCCTGAGAAAATAAAATAAAATTCCAGGCTGGTCAGTGAGTCTCCGAATAAGCAAAGTCTTCGTTATTGAGAAATCGTGATTCATCGCGGTTCCTCCGAAGCAGTGAAAAATAAAAGAGACATTAATTTAAAAAAACGTAAAATCGTCATTTTTTCATGAACCACGATGACAACCTTGACTCGCTGTCTCTCTCGCAGGAATCCTTTTGTTCGTTGGACAAGAGGAGCGTGCAAAAATGCTCAGAATTTTTAGCCTCTCGTCCACCCACACGTTCTCGTGCTAATAGAGCGTTGAAGGTGTTGTTTTTTCTTTTGACACAAAAGTAGTTAAGAATCGAGTCGTTCTCGACAATGTGGAATTTATCATTGAAATTCTGATATTAGCATGGCGAATGGTGGAAAAGGATCAACTCGTTTTGCTCGTTTTCATACCACCAATACCATGAGTCTTTGCTCTTCTTGTTGACGTTCGAGCGTTTTTCTTTTTCCCTTCCGAATATTTACGAAAGAAGAACGATCGCAAGAACGAGACTGTCGACAACGTTATTTTTATCTTTTGATTCATCCCCAAGAAAGAAAAAGATGCAGATAGAGGACAAGGCGTTTAACGAATGTGGATATAATTGCACGCGATCCTAATGGTTATTGATGAGACTCGTTATTTCCCGAGTTGCATACCGTCTCCGAGACTCTGAACATCTATAGATACGAGTACAAGTCGCTTTCGTAAACTCTCATACGAAGACATAAAAATACATCGTATTCTCGCTAAAGAAACAAAAGAAATTCAAAGGGAAATCTTGGCAAGAATACAGGAGCAAAAATAAATGTGTCAAAAACACCCAAAGCCTCGTTATTCTAAAAAACTTTGACTCCTTCGCGTGCGATCGACATAATCCATCAAATTATAATTTCTTCACGACAATTGTACTATTTTTCAATTTTTTTCAGCCATTTCCTCACGTCCTTTTTGCCAAAAAAGCTCAAGCATTTTTTTAATACGAAAATCGCAATCGGTTCCCCTCAAAGCAACGTTCGATAACCCTTTTATAAGCCAAACACACAAACACACGCACACACACCTGTTATTACCGCGTGACTCGGCCCGAAGCAAACTTGAGACCTCTCCTTCGCCATTTATATTTATACACACATGTATTAAGCATGCGTTACGTTATGTATATATAAAGTTGCGAGTAGACCACTTTGAGGGCGCGGTGAACACACTTGTAGTTGCGGTTTCTCGTCAACGACGTTGACGTACTTAGCCACGTCAGGACACTGACGATTTTGCAATGTGGTCGTTCTCACAGCGGCTTTTTTAGCGAGACAAAAAAATCACGATGTTTGAAAGTCCCAGGATTTTTTTTTTTTTTTCGAAAATTCGTAAACAAGTTTTTTTGGAAAGTATCGAGCTTTTTCATTCGCTCTCGATATTGCAAACTTAAGCAGAAAAACACGCAAACCACACGTACTCGCTCGTGGCAAGTCGACGAGGAAATTATGCCCAGTCAGTGGACGAAAAGTAAAGCATTTCCTACTGCAACACACTCAAGCCCTATGGAAATTTCTCCATTTAAAATATAAAGACTCTGCTGTTGTGGTTTGACCACCAGCTTGCGGTGCCAGATTTGCCCATAATGACGACAGCGTTCATCAGCCACTCAGAAACGATACTTCTCGAATGTTTAGGTTCATCCTCCTGGGAGGAAAATAAGCAAAATCGAGAAATTTTTTGATAATTCTGGCAAATTTTTGTGCCAGTAAATCTATTTTTTGATTTTATAAACGTTGATTTTTAATCAGTAGAGCTGATCGAATAATCGAATAATAATCATGTTTTTTTCTTGATTGATGAAGCAGGCGAATAGGAAAGAAATGGTGGAAAAGAGAGCGTTTGTCTTTGTGGATGAGAGACGGAGAGAGGAAGATAAAATAAAGGCTCGTCGTGCCGACGTCCGGGTTGGTTTGACGTTATAACGAATTTTGCTTTGAATACTCGGTCTGTCCGAGCACCGGACTAGTATAATCGATATAAGCCTGTGCGACGTTGAATTTTCTCGATTATTATTATATTTTCGTCTGTTGGTTCTTTCTTTTGGCGTGTCGTTTTGTCCCTTTCATTTTTATCGCTGTCGGGTATTGAGAGCGACTTTCGAAACGTTCGATGGTGCTCTCTGTGCGACTCCTGTCCTATAATTGGGCTTAACGAAGTGTCCGGCAAGCTTTATGAAAACGAATTCGAAAGTGAAGCCAGCAGGACAGTTGGAACGGGCATTTGCTTTCGTAGAAAGAGACTCAATGGAAATGGGGGTTTGGCTTGCCCCTAAATATACGCGTACACGAATCTATACATCCGAGAGAAAAGGAGAAAAAGAATAAAGTAACAGAAAAAACGAGAGTTTCCCTTTCGCGTGTGCGATCCGCGTCCAATCTTCCAATCGGAGTCAATTACCCGCTCACAATAGAGCCAAAAAGCTTTGGTATTCCATTTCTCCTTCTCTCTGTCGTCCTTCCTGACGTACAGAAAATTTATAAAAACAAAAAGGCTTATCAATTGCGCTCTATCTGTGAAAAAGCTTGAAATTTACGTCCTTCTGTCTCTAAGTCACATATATATGTCATTTCGAAAGAAATATAGACGTATATTTCCTTCTCTCTTCGTCTCTCTTTTTCCCAATATCTCTTTCCTTTGCTCACGGTATTTCTTTGCCTAAATGTCAAGCCTGGAGGCGGCGGTGTCATTTCAACTACAAACAGGATTACGCAATCTAATTCACCAGTTGACAAAAGGTCTGACAAAGAAAACCAGACAACGACGACGAAGTGCTGCTTCGTATACATTTTCCATTCCCTCTCTCTCTCTCTTTCTCTCTTCCTGTCTCTCATCCCTTAATTCTACGAATGGAGGAGAGAGATAGAAACCTATAGAGAGTTAGATTAACTCTCTCGGCACACGCACACGCAAACATGTATAAATGTAATAAGTACTCTTCTAACAATCGAGAACGAAATCCACATTCTTCAAAACCGAGACCCGTTTCAATCGACTCCACTTTGACAAATTCCTCTTGTTTAAACTTGCCGCGCTTTATCACTCAAAACTTCCATTGATTAAATTTCAGGCTTTCTCTCCTATAAAGGATCGCTCGTTCTGAAGAAACAACAAAACCAGGAAATTCAATTGAAATACTTGTCCAATCATTAAATCACGTGGAATTGCTTGTTGTCCAAAAAAAAAAAAAAAAACATTGGAAAAATGATTGCAAGTGTTCGAGTGAAGTGAAAGATTCTCGTCACGGAATACAATCGGACCTCGAATTTGAATTGTAAATTTGATGTAAATCGAATCCATTTGTTTTTTTTTGTGTACTTTTGAGGTTTTTTAATCATTTTATTCATAAAAAATTTTGAAAAATATCAGCACGACGAAGTTCACGTCACGGATGAGATTTTTTCTCTGTATTTTATCAGAAAGTCTAGGGAATGTATTCCAACTAATCGATAATTATGAGGAATTTTAAAAAGCAGAGATTCGTCCAGGGAAGACGAAAGAGTGTGACAGAAAGGGGTAAATATTGGAATGCACACTAAAAGTAAACTCTGTGTCTCGTATCTGCATACGAAGGGTGCACAGTTCAGCCCTTTTCCGTACGACACGCATTACAAACTATTATATTTCCCCCTGTAGGGAATTCTCACCCCATACGAGGATTCGCACGGGCATATCATGCAGTTACGTGACCCCAAGCGCGTCTGTACATTAGCGGTCTCGTCGACCGTGCTCCAATCCATTATTTCGTTGCATAAAATTCATCCGTTCGTCTGTCTCCGGATTCATGTCGCAGCGTACGCAAAACTCAAAATGATGCGGGTGCACTTAACCCCGTAAGAATCATTCGAATCCATGTTCTTTCCGACAGACGATACGACGTCAGTAATCAACCTGCTCCGAGTTCAACCCTCGACCAGTCCCACCGTCAATTAACCGTCATTTTGACGTCGCGTAATTTTCACTCGTATGTTCCATCAACCGACCATCATGAATTAACGATACTCCGAGGGTGCACTTTGGCAAAAAACATCGTACGAGACATTCCGAGGGTTCGAATGACTGACACTACGAAAAAACTCCCTTAAACCTTCCGGTTCTCATTCCCGCAAATGTTTTCATCAACAAAACATTAATTAACGTCATATTGTTCTTGCACTCAATTTTTTCTTCAACATTTCCCTTTTAATTAATTGAATTTATTTCCCCGAGTCGAATAAACGTCGTAAATTGCTTAAAGGCCGAATTCATATTTCTCGGCACCATCGTACGTTTGTAAATAACATTTGTGATACAAGATTCATTTTCATCGAGGAACCATGATGTAAAGTGTACATCGGGCATCGCGTGCAACTTCACAAATATATAAATGTATGTTTATATGTTTATATGCTTATACATGGGTATGCGATGGAGATATAGAGGTGAAAAGACACGAGTGCACACGACAAGCCTGTCGGGATGGCTGTCGGGTGTCCTGTTATTTATGGAGGATGCTCGCACGAGCATCAGCAACAGTAGCACATATTCATGTTCCTATATATGCTCATATATCATACATATGTGTACACACATTTAAAAAAAAATGTATATACATGAAGGAGCCTCTTATTCGTAGTTTTGACTCATATTTCGTACCAAATGGTCGGAGGATCGAGAAAGAAATGAAAAAGGGTAGTTTTCTCGTTCATGCAACTCGACGAGAACCCCCCGAGAGCCTCGCACATTGCACAAGTATATCGCACCCCTAGCGATGGGCAACTGTTGCCTGGACCAGAGAAAAGAGAACGCTCTCTTTTCCCTGCTCGTGCCCATAGCAGATACCTGGCCAGAGCTGAAACTAAAGTTGAACGTTATTTATTACGCTTTTCCACCCCCACGAGCCTTATTCACTCGAAACACACACTAAAGTCTGTCTCGCTGTTTTTCTCACACTATTTCTCCTAGTGCCATGAACTTTGCAGCTGAAAGTGTCAAGCCAACGTGGACAACGAAATTTCACCAAGCCACTTCCAGTCTCTCGAGCTTATCACGTTCTCGGAAGTCTCGGAACCCAACTACGAGAATTTTCATAAAAATTATTGTTCGTTAATGTTCGTAATTACATTTTCTGAGGATTTTTTCTCGTTGGGAAATGTGTGAGCATTATGAAAGTAGAAAAAGTCTCATTTCTAGTAGATTCGGTAAATATTGGTCAGACCCAAAATACATATCGTGGCTTATGGAAAAAGCAGCGTATTTTTTGCCTCTCTTTGTTCGTCGGTTGATATTAAGTCTGGGCTTACGAATGTATATGAAAAATAAAAGGAAAGTTGCTCCACAATTCTCTCAATCTTGCGTCGTTATTCACCATCATCCGTATTAAAGCTCCCAAGATCTACAAGGCGCCCAGACACACTGGGATGAAGTTGGACCCATAGCTACGATACAAAAGGGGAAAGTGGTCCAGGTGCTCAGCCAGCATTTAATCCCTTATCCCTTTAAACGTTGTGTATTATCCTCGTAAAAACTAATACAGGCTTCCTCGGAAAAGAAAAAAGGGAAAAAAATGTTACACATGAAAAAAAATTTGCCTCATCCCCAAAATCCTTTTCACGCGTTTTCTTCCACCTCAGAGAGGGAGTGCAAATACAAAGAAGAATCTACGGATAAATTCGACTGAAAAAACATTTCATTCCGTTGTTTATTGCAATAAATTAATGAAAAATAATTTCTGGAAGAAAATCGAGATTAATTGTGATTTTCTCTCGATCGTGTCACTCCTGATCTCTGATTTCAATGAAAAATCATCCCCATCAAAAAATCTCGTTCGATCTATTTGCGAGATGTAGAGATTTTTTTATTTCCATATGTTATCCAACGAAATAATCACCGAAGAAATCGTTAAAAAAAGAACTAAAAAGCTGAGGATGGAGTAGGACTCTCGATCCTTTATGTGATCTGGCTGTGAGAATGGTACACTCGCATAAGACTTTTTTACGATCGAACGAAGAGACATCGTAAAGTGTGTGGACAGTCCGAGTGAAGTACAGAGTTGAGTATGGGGCAAAGTTTATTGGTACGAACGTGTGCGTTGAAGGATTTCGCGTTTCGTTGTTGGGTGAGAGAATTCCACACGAGGGTCGTGACATTTGACCGAGAGATCACGATCCTTCGGAGCGAATGGCTCACAGGGAATTTAGTACCTGTGCGACAAAGTGTTTTTTTTTTTCTTTTGACGATAATAACAGAGAGGGAAAGATAAAGAAAAAACGAAATCGTTGATAATTATTACGCGAAAAATTTTGACACGTTAAAAATAGCATGAAAATGTTATTTAACATAAAAATGTCCATTTACATTTCGATAAAAAGTTCCCATCGTAAAACTTGGTAATTACAGATTTTTATCGTCTTGGATTATCTGCGGAAAATGACTGTGAAAAAGTTGGAGCCGAAAGATCTTTGAAGTTCACGAAGATCGTTCGAAATATTAAGCTTTAAGGAGCGGAACGAGAGAACGACGATAATTCCCCGTGCTAAATGGCATTGCTTATGGTCTTTTGCTTTTTCGAATGGAAAATGTATATCGAATATGTACATACGTGTATGTACAAGAGGATGGGCTATCTGTGGAAAAGTAGGAGGAGCGAGTGTACAGTTCTGTTTCTCGTATAAAACGGATCGGGAAGCGCGATAAACGCGCAATCAAACGGGAGGGCAAACGACGCAGTATCGTTCGGAAGAGTCTTTACGGCGAGGCAGGAGATCGAGCAACAGCGAACCAGGAGCATCATCCAGTGATCGTCACAACATATTCTCTCTGCTTTTGTTTTCGATGCTTTTATTTCTTTTTTGCGTTTCCCTTCATTTCTCTTTTTCTTTCCTTTCTTCGATAATTCCTTGCACTATCGATTGTTTTTTTTTATTAAATTTTCACTCGTTTGTATTTTTGCTTCCGCTTGATTCTGGCGTTTTGTCCATTTTTGCTGACGTTTTTTTTCCAACTGACAACACAAGGACCAAGTTCGATCGACGCTGAATTCAGCCAAGCAGAGAGGATCTGCAAGTCGTTAAACGAAACGAGTATGTTCGAGTAAACGAGAGAAAAAGAGTGTGTGAGAGAGAGAGAGAGAGAGAGCGAGAGGAGAATAAAATGCTATATGCCGAATCTGTGGAAGCGCACGCGACTTGGATCGTTAAAATAACTCTTTAGCCCGCGGGTGCCCCATTGCGAAATAACCAGTGCGATCGAGAATTGAATATTTATCGAAATCGGCATCTCTATTCGCCAATTAACAAGAATCGTCGTCGATCTTGGCGTTTTCTCTGTTTCTCTGTATTCCCTTTCGCTCCATTGGTCTTTGGATCCAAAACGAAAAGCAAAAAAAAGGAACATAAATAAGAGAAGAAGTTGCGATGAGAAAAACGATAAATCTCGCACGAATTTTCATCAGCAAACTGAAAGGTTTTTTTTTCTTCTATCAAGACTAAACAGCACGTGCGCGATTCCACTCATCCGTTGTGAAGGCGAATCTCGGGAATAGGTCGAAAGTTTATACGAACTCGTAGCGTTGATGGTTGATGAAGAAAAGCAAAAGCTCTTGGATGGGGTTCCGCGATCGCGGATAAAAGAGATTCTCGTCTATGTTACGTTTGAAGATCTGAAGACTCGTGGCTGCGGAGAGGAGGACGGGACAAGCGCGTTCATCGCGCTGTGTGTACAAGAAGCACAAGAAGGAGGAACAAGCCGAGAACAAGAAGATGAAGAAGAGAAAGAAGCAGAGAGAAGAAGGCGGTGCTGCTCTCGGTAGAAACGATTTTCACTTGGTTTACACTCTATAAACGGACGGTGAGACGTGGCGGTAGTAACCGCGATCACTGAATCATTGTTGGTGATAGATAGCGCAGCTGTTGCCTTCTCGCACGTATATAACCAACCACCCCAATGGAGGAAAGATCTTGAGTTTGCAAAAGCCCGCACGGAGATCACAAGATCCCGAAATAGTTGTTGCAACAATACGTGTAAACTTTCCAATCCAAATCCTACACAAATATATCTGTATCCATATGTTTATAAATACATATATATCCGAGATGTTATTCGAAGAATTTTCGAGCTTTTATTCGTTCACTGTTATGGCAATTCGTTTCAGAAACCGCCGCACCATCTTTCTTCTTCTTCCAAACCCATCATTTCCTCATTCCTTCGATATTTTTCCATCGGCACGAGCTCATTTCGACCCAAAATACGATTAATTTTGCGAACCACTTAGCCAGGGTACTGTAGACTTCCCAGGCGATATATTTCAACGGCTCGATTCTCATTTTTTCGCTGCAATAACGTTCGAAGTAAAAACTAAATTTTCTTGTCCTTTCAATCATAATAATAAAAATTCTAATTAGTACGCGCTGCGGAGCTGCTTTTATAATGAAAAACATCGAATTTTGGGAACATGGTTCAAGATTTGCAATTCTGATTGCGTATGGATCACACTATCTCTGAGGCTTTGGTCCAACAAATAATAATAATAATAAGATTGATCTATATATATATTTCTATAGACGTGCGAAATGAAATATTGGAGAATATCCGATAGGGAACGATGGTGAATACCGATAAACGATAACGTAACGAGGTAAAATCATGCTTTCTCACTCTCGGACACACAACCATGAATAAAGTGGGGTGGAGGCGGGGGAGGAGGTTTGTAACTCGCCGAGGGAATTGGCGTATATGAGAGGGTAACGTGGCTTTTCCCCGTAGCGCGGAGTTGTAACGGAGAGCGAGAGCAAGTTCGTCATGTCGGTATAACGTTTGGCTAATTGCCCGTGCCGCATGGATCGGAGTTATGGCAGCTCGTTCAGTTCGACAACGAGAGGCCGCAGCAGAGACTGCCCGGCGCAATATTGCCTCAATTTTCCTTCGTCGCTTCGACTCGCATTCTCTAGGCCTTCCCGGAGTTAGAGCCTTTCGATACCTCGCCATTATTACGTTATGAGAGGCGAAAGGAGGAGGGAGAGGGTTTGTACACCTAAAATTATATGGAAGACCAGTAGCGGAACCTTCAACGAGTTTACGGTCCACGAGAACTACCAGGGCAAAGAGGGAGAAAGACTTTTTGCTCGGACTAATATCGCTACCGTATAATTATACGCACCCAACGCGTCCTCGTTGCTATGTGTGCTCAGAGAGCTACCGAACCTTCCAAAGCGCCTCAAAAGATCAAGAAATAATCCTCCACGGCCTTAGGCGATGGATACTTTCTACCGAATATGAGAGAATACCCGGGTATAAAGGAACAACTAACAACCTACTTTTAACACCCAAAACCATGCGTAAATTGACTCTCAAGTGCCTAAAATCTCGCGGTTATCGCAAAACCTCATCGCCATCAACGCCAACCCTTTACTTATGGCCTGACCTTTCTTCGCATTTAGGAAACTCTTCATTATCTTTTTTTAGCCTTTCGAGAGGTAAATATGTTTCACGCCTCGGCACCTGCTTCGTGTAGGCTTTTTTTTTTCTATATTCGCTTTATGATGAATTACGAGCCGATTAAAAGATTCACGAGCTGATCGCACTTCAACTTTGAGGTTTTTCTTGGATAAATAATACGGAGCAGTCTGGACGGATTTCATAATAGAAAAGAGAGACGAAGGAGTGAGAAATGAGGAAAGTAAAGAACAGAGTTCGTACGTGCTGCATGGGATCCTTTGGTAAAGGATTTTTGCGGATGGGCGGTCTGGTAACTGGCGGTAATGCTCGTGCTGGATCCGTACGCGAAGCCCTATTGCTCCTGGACGTTTTCTCTCTCCCTCCTTGCGAGCCCGCCTCGTTTCGAGGGTGGCCGGAGGCTGTGGATAGTGGTGAGGGCTCGGAGTCGAAATGGTTCCCGTGGGGGTGATATAGGCTACCTAATAGCTCACGGAATTGCCCCTGAAACACCTTTTTAATGAACTATTGCTACGGAAAATGAAAGAGCGGAGAGGGAGAGGAAGGGGGGGGGGGGGGCTGGGGCGAATGTTTGGGAAGGAAAATCGACATGGAGAATGATGAGGACGACAAGCGAGAACAGAATGGGCATCTAACGGCGTGTCTGATTCCGCACCAAGATATTTCGTTGCCGAGTATAAAAAGAATCTCGAGCTTACTCGTTGAAAAACTTTTTATCGACTTGCCTGATACTCTTTTCTCCGGATTCTTTTCCTCCTGGTTGGCGGGGCTGTTTCTCTTAGAACAAGTGGAGAAAACCTCGTCCTTTCCTCATATACCTTCCCCAGCAGCCATCAGCTGCAACTACTTTTGTCCAACGAGCCTCGAACTTTTCTTATCGCAGTAATTATCAGCCAAAGTTTGAAATGCGATGCTGCAGACGCAATTTTGTTGCTGATTCAGCCCCTCGCCGTTTCAACTGACGCCGGTAAACCAAAAGGAAAGAGGAACACCGACAATGTTTCTTAAAACTTCCGAAGCGTCGCGTACCGCCTCTGTAATAAAATCCTTCAATTTTTGATGATGGACGTGAATGAGCCTGGTGAAACGTGTGATCGAAGCGAGGAACATTGATCCGGCGCCATGCCGTACCGCCGTCGAGATCCTGGCGTATCCGCCATCAGGAGAAGCCACCAGGGGGCGCACGCGGCGGACAGTGAATACGACAAACAAGCCACGAGGAGTCTGTTCTCTTGTTACCTCCCATTACCACATCTAGCTGATCGTCCTTAAAAGCAACTTTTGCGTTAGCACGCAACGCGAGGACAACCTCGTAGAAAATTCGCTTCTCCCTGGACCAAGGAAAAAGGATAACAAATTTGGAAGGAGTCAAGCTGCGCTCAGCGAGACGCCATGCACGAAAAACATTCCGGGGAATTAGACGCGGCTCACCGGGAGATCCAAACGAGAAAAAAAAAAAAAAAAAAAAAAAAAAAAAACAGAAGAACACCAACCACCCCCCCACGAGGACAAACAACCC
>JAPYYS010001954.1:0-29399 GCA_030522525.1 Campopleginae sp. 14b
GTCATTTTTTTGCTCCAGAAAGTAACGCAAGGACTGTGGCAGCCCTCGGTGGCATCCACTGAGTAAGTTCCCTCAGCTAATCATCATAATACACATGTCGATACGACGTTGAAGTTTGCATCGTCGGAATGCAACGAAGTTCTGTTTTTTTTTTTTCTCCAGCAAAGCTCAAGATTCTTATTGAATATTTGGTCAGGGCGATAAAACGATATTTTTTCACGATTTAAATACAAAATCGATGCGGAAAATTGTTTTTTTTTTTTTTAATAAGAGAAAAAAATGAAAACAAATTATTCTTCATTGGACCCCAACGTTGCGAACTTCAGTGCCACTGCGTGTGTGTCTACATGATTTGCACGTCGACTGGAATTTGTGAAGATCGCGGTATAGATGGACGTGCATATGGAGCAGATCTACGCGTGGACTTACAACTCATTATTTGCATTTGCCATTTAACTGACCTAGCCGAGTGGAACTAGTTGCCCTGTAATTGTACGAAGAAAGGAGTGCCCCCGGGAGGCAAAAAAAAAACTCTCCAGCTCTTAATTTTATTATCTTTTTCTCGGACTGGTTATTTATGCTCTCTTTTTTCTAGATCTCTGCTGTCGTTGTCGTTGTTTCTTTGGAGGGAAATTACAGGACGACGTGTTGATCGATTATCGACGTCATTTTTTTACGTCATTTATTTCCTACGCAGTCAATTACCCGGGAGGAAGATGTATGAGGTTTACAGGTGGTAATTTCTTCGGTCTGTTGACTCTTCGAGACGTTTATTTCGAGGGGTTAAGGGTGCAATATTTCCATGCAAGAATAGAGCCAATTAGAAATATTGGCTGAGGTATCCGCGAGGAGTGGTTGAGGATTGAGTTGCAGGGTGGATAACAAAAAACTCGAGAACAGAGTTCCAGAAAGCGTGAGTGAGTCTCGGAACATAGTTTTTCAAACTCGTTCCTTCTCGAACGTTCGATTATGCTTCGAGGAACACGGCGTCGAAGGGAAAATGCACAGATATCGAGGCAAACGACGAGAGAAGACGAGAAGCGCGATTGTACCCTCAAAACTTTTCTCCTCTCTATTATTATTATTGTTATTATTATCATTATTATTATTTTGTTCACATTCTTACTGCGGCGGTGATCCAACGAGAATTCCCAATCTTTGGATTTTTAAACAAATAACCATACTCGAATTTATATTCAGCATCAAACGGACTTTAAATTATGCATGAGAATTAATGTAAAAATAGATCCTTCGTGCTCCATACGATTATTGCTAATCAATTTTTCTAACATTTCAAAAAATGTGTTTATTCATTTTCATAAACGAATGAAACATTTGATAACTTTCATCATTTTAATAAATTTATTTATTTTGATAAATGAATTTATCAAAAATTCATTTATTTTTATTTTATTTCATTTTTATAACTCGAATTAATTTTTATATATTGATTATTTTTTAATTTTTATTATTGTTGAAAATTTATTTATTATTCATTCATTTATTCATTAAATTTATTTTGAATCTAATTTATTAGTAATAAATTTATTCATTAATAATTATTTATTTATTTTATTTATTTCATTAGAAATATTTTTCTTTAAATAATTAATAAATTTATTTATTTTAATGAATAAGTAAATTTCATTTTATAATGTTTATTCATTAAAACTTTTGGGGTACGTGCAAGGACTTTGAATCGGCCCGATTAAAACCATGAAAGTCCATTTTTGGTTGTGCTATGATGTTAAGAAGATTCGAGTGCCGAGCACTCACATTAATATCGACGACCTATGGATAGGAAGGGACGAGAAAGGTAAAAAAGGTTGTATGATAGGCAGGCCTTCCTCTTGGCATGAAGTTTTCATGCTATATACTGTGCGAATAGCCCGAGACAAATGCTTGAAATATATATGTATATATATTTGGCCACTTGACCCGGCTCCGCGAAGAATTATCGAGAAAGAGGAAAAAGAGGGAAGGAAGAATGAAAAAAAAAAGGTGGACGAGTATGAGGGAGCGGCTGCACGCTTGGCTGATTAGCCTAATGGTGAGTCCTCCTCTTGTTCTTCTACTTGACGCCAATTCGCGAGCTTCTCTTCTTTTCCTCTTCCTTCTGCTCCTCCACCTGCTGTAGCTCTCGCTACTTCTTGGCTCTTGTCCTCGTACGTTGCTGATCTCTCCGTCAAGGCGGTTCACGAGCTTTTATTATTTTTCTTTCTCTACTTCTCTCTGTCTCTCTGTCTCCCTCTCTCTCTCTCTCTCTCTCTCTCTCTCTCTCTCTCTCTCTTTGTGAATCACGCAAATAATACGGTGCAAAGGCGCTCCTCCGAAACGCCCTTAAGGGGCGAGGGTAGAAGGAGAAAACGCGAAGCGCGTCACAGTCGGCCACTCGACTCGATCAGAAATATTCCTTCAATTAGTATACCGTGGATAATATCAATATTTACGCCCTTGACTATTTGGAGGCCTTTAAACCGGCACGGAGAAGAAGCGAGATTCCCGAATTCCGCCCTCGTCCAGAGTTATCAACCAACAGACACAAAGAAGAAGAAGGACCAGCAAGCCTCTCTTTCGAGTGGATCGTTTTCCCGAGGCCCGGTACGGGAATATCGATGCGAGGAGTATCGTTTATCACGCCGTATGGGTCGCGGGTGCGCGATCGTTTGAAGCGGTAATTTGAGTGGAAAGTTAGGAAAAAAAAAAAACAAAAAAACAAAAAAAACCCGAGACGAATGTATTTAATAGAGAACGCCACAGTGGATTATACGATTCGAGGGAATCGTCGATTTATTTATAAGGAGCTTTGCCATGGAAATTTCTATCAACTCTTTCATCTTTTTTTTTCTTCATTTTTCCTTGTATGTTTGCTCTGGAGGAGGCAAACATTCACGCGTGCGACATACCCAACAGGCATTCTGTTTAATCAAAGAATCAATTGGACTTTTTAAATATAAAATTGCAACCTCCACCTCAGCCACCACCACCCGTTTACAGCCAAATCGAAATATCTCAACCCCCTTGTTGAATGAGTATCCAATGAAAAATAAATACTTAATTACATCTTGTTAGGAACTCGCACAATCATTTTCATCAGAAAATAATAAAAATATCATCAACGGGATACGCATTGTCGCAGCAGGGATGCGATATCGATCGGCTTGTCAAATATTATTCTCCCGTTAAGATTTCTGCCTCTCCACGTTTCCCTAAAATTTCCTTGGATATCTATACCAAATTCATTAATTCAACAATTAAAAATAAAATAATTAATCGATCAGTTCATTAATTAATTAATTGGTTAATAAAATAAATAAATAAATAGATCAGATAAAAAATTGATTGATCAATCAATTAAACATAAAATTAAATAATGAATAATTGATTAATTGAAAAATTGTAATATGAAATGAGCCGAGATAGAAAGTGAAGAAACGAGAAAGTCAGACAGGAAAGACGAAGAAATTTGGATCCGTTATTTTTTTTTTTTTTTGCTTTTCGCATTTATGTTGTTGAGATTTTACGAATATCGTATGGAAAACGTCGAATTTCATGACGTGCACGGCGAGGGAAAATACGATTGAGAGGACGGGTGAGAATTTGTGCTCTCTGTTTGTTTGTTTTTTTTTTTCGTTTTTAGGGATGGTGAAGCGGCGGGGCTGACCTGTGGAGGCTGCTGCTGCAAGAAGTCGTTTCCAGTGTGCGGGATGTGAGGGTGGTCCGTGTGGGGGTGGTGGCCAGTACTCACCGGCCGCCGCGGCCGCCTTGCCCGCGTCCAGCGCTCCGTAAGGCGGTATGCCCATGTGGGCTGGCGGCGGTTGAGTCAGGTGATCACCGTTCGGACAGAAAAACGGTAGCCCGCTCGGATGTGTTCCTGTGAGTCCCATTTTGCTTGCCTGTCAACAATAAACACGCGATTATTCATTTATTTATTGCAATAAACATTTAGCTCAATATTTTGCAAATTTTTTCGCGAAATTATTGAATAATCGAAGATCCAGCGAAAAAAGAAAAATTGATTAGAAAAGGAGATACATAATAAACGATGAATATTGCATTCAGAACGCAGGGATGCGTTTCAGGAAGACGGAGGAAAAATCGTCGTTGGTACGGAGTCGTCGGACGAGACGTACTCGGTCGAGGGCCCTTAAAGCCTTATCGTTCAGCACTTTTACCATTCTCTTGCTTCCCCCCATCGACGTTTTCACCAATTCCAGTCGTTTCGAGTGTTCTCAACTGCCGATGGCACGATTCGAATGTGCCCCCTGTCATCCACCTCTTACCTTACCAAGGAGAACCCTCGCCCTTTATATTCAAATTATATGATCTAAATTAGCTCTATGATATCCGAGCCGGCGGAGAAGGAGCTTCGAGTGTAGTGGCGAACTTCAAGTCGGAAAAAAAGGAAAGCAAGGGCGCAGAAGCGTTGTGTAGGATCGATAGTTAAATTAGCCCGAGTGGAGAAGAGCAGAGCAGCTGGTGCGGTAAAGAGCGAAAGTGGATGCTGCGAGGCCGCGCGAAAAACGCGCTAAATCGTCTCGCCACCGGCAGTGGAATCAGCATCGAATTTCGTTTAACGATTCACGTCTACAAGGAGCAGAAGAAAAAATGTCGGCTTACCATAATCGCAGCGGTTTCCCGCATCGATCTAACGGCTAATAAAAGTCCTGGGTCCAAAGGTTCTCTCTCCATCCAAAGGAGAACTTTCGACAAGAGTCCGACCGTCTCTTTGGCAGTGGGAACTTCCTCGTCATCGGAATCCTCTTCAATATCCTCCGATTCGTTTTTGCAACTCTGTGCCTCGTCCTCACTGTCCAGGGACTCTTTTTTCGTCACGTGTTTAGCAAACTCGCTCGCTTCGTCGAGGATCCATCTTTGTAGATGAGAATCGTCGATCTCGAGGCCAGCTTCGCGCGCTAGGCTCAAAAGTTCACCGAGTAAATTATTGTCTTCGTTTTGATTGAGAACGGCGTGGGATCGCGACGACAATACAGATCCACCGGACGTGGAAGCCTCGCGTTCTTGTATCAACAACCAACTTCTCGCAAACGTATCCGAGCGGATTCCCAGCCACGCGCGATGCAGCTCCGCAAAGGCTTCTTTCAGGGTAAACCTTTTGATTCTCTCTTCAAGATCATTCGCTGTTGTTTCGGAGGTTAGCGTTTGGTCGGTCTTGCCAAAATCAGGATGGCAGCGAACGCTCGTGAGCAATCCAGCTGCCAATCGGACTCTCAGCTCGTTAGTCACGATCCGCGGCTCGAGACAGTCTTTCGGAACGATAAACAGTCGGACGAGACCGTCGGCCGTAACGCAATCGACTTCCGGTGGCAAATAATCAGCTGCTTCGGCGACCAATATCGCACCGTCGGGATGCATTGCCATTGCCGTTGTCGCGAACTCTCGATGGAACCACCAGAGGAAAAGGTCCGCTGTGAGGGAGCCACTTCCGCCGCCAGCGTAGACCACCGGTTGGGTCAGCATGTTGACATTGCTGAGACATTTCGGACGCCAATGTCGTCCAGCCACGAGGAGTCTTGTCCTGTGACGACCACCGTGATCAGCTGCTCCGACGACCCAAATTCTCTCGCTGTCCACGACCGTACGACGCCCCGGCAAATCTCTCCAATCGAGGAAGGACACGTGGGCGAGATAGATTCTACTGTGGTCATAACCTTCGAGAGTACTTTTGAGAGTCTCGAGAGGCGCGTGCGTGGTGGAACCGACGGAACGACTCGGGCCCGAACTCGAAGTGGTCGGTGCTTCGGCCGCTCGAGTCCGGTTCGAGGTGGAATTGGATGAACAAGTTGAAGAAGACAAGGTCGAGGTTGGCGAGGCAACTATTGGGCAGTACGATATGACGGGTTCGGAAAAAGCAGCGGGGGAGGGGCTCGTTGAATGTGGCGACGGAGGCAACGACATTGACTCTTCGATCTTCAAATCGGAAAGAGTTTTCGATCGTTGCTCCGATTTTTTTTTACTTCTCCTCGCGCAATACGTCGCGCTGTCCTGGCAATACGTTTTTTTTTCGATATAACATTGCGATTGATTTTCCGCGTACGTCGTCGTAGGGAGCTCGTCCGAGAAAAACGTAGACTTTGGTAGCTCGTCATCGGATCGATTAGTCGAGAGCGGTTGATTGCCGGAAAGGGGTAAATCCCGAAAAGTCCGAGTGTCCTGGGAGCTTTGATATTGTTGTTGGAAAAAGTTGGCTTCTTTGTTGTCATCGGTGGACGGCGAAAGTAGTGCCTGGTTGTCGAGTGCCTTGGGATCCAGGGGTTGACGCGTGCGCGTTCCGTCGCATCGACCACCCTCAATTTGAACTGTTGAGGGGAGGGGTGACGGTGCGGCGAGCGGAGGTCGGTCTATATTGGATGGTGAAGCTGGTATCGCTATTGTCGTTTTATTCTCAATCACAGCAGTAGCGAGGTCCACGTTGTTTTTATGATATTCCAAGTGAATTTTCGGTTTGCCAATAATGAAAGTCTGATGTTGTAGTTTTTGGTGTTTTTCGTTGGGACGCACCATCGTCGATCGTACTGATTCAACAGCCCGCACTTTCCGGACCTTTTTCGCGATAACTCTGGTACGCGCGCACTTGATTCTCTTGGCCCTAGCAGCGCTCAGTCTTGTCGTAACGTACCTGCTGCTGCTGCCACCAATGCTGACTAGTCTTGGCGACATAATACATGTGTACGTCTGCTTATACGTCACAACGCATTTACTTTTTCCAGCCCGAATCACGTTCTACAGTATAAATCGCTACGATCGATCGATAAACATGTTTTTCCACGAATTCGTTCTGTTATCTCGAGAGAATGTGCGGCTGGAATCAACAGCGAAATGGTCTCGGAGGAACCTGGTATGAATGCGCAAAGTTGTCGATAACTTAATGATGAGCGCGTTGACAACGTTTAGTAAGGTGGTGCATATCCGGCCGACGAAGAGATGCGGCCGCGGCGGCAGCGCCGGCTCGCTACCGAACGACGACTGAGCAAGCGGCCGCGACCCAGCCGTCAAAGGCCGGAGCGGGAACTAGGAGGCTTTGATGTACCACCGCCACCCGACGCGCACAAAGCAAAAGCGCCCGGCTACGCGGCCGAGGCTGCTGCTAGCTATGCCACACCAACGGGACCCGGGGGCGGCGGTGCTTCCACCGCGATCCTCCTCGACCCAATGAGAGCGAACGAGATAGCTTCTTTGATGAAGAGCAATGGAACCAGAGCAAAAGAGATAGATCGCGAGCTGGAGACGAGACCGAAAGCAACCGAGTCTGCCCGGTGCGAGCGAGACGGGCGAGACACTATATAACATCCTTTGGAGCATCCTCTCGAAACGTTGAGAGCCACGTCGAGAGTCGAGTCGTATACGAAACATATATATGTCTCTTGAGATCGATATATCTATATGTCTCTCTCTTGACAGAATCTTTTCGCAAACCTGCATTTACATCGTTCCACTTGATATCCCATTTCCTGCTTACACCTCAAGTCACCCTCTCCCTCCTCTCCATGCGGTCTTCTTCGTGATATTGATTGTTCCTGAAACACTTTCATCCCGGAGTCGCGTAGACGGAACATTGGCGGCTGCGGGACGGGAAGATGTGCCAGAAAAAAAAAAAAAAAACAAAAAAACTACGAGAATTCGATGGTATTTTGGGAGCTGAAGGCAAACTGTTATGACGAGTACTTTTTGCAGCATGTGCGAGAATCATCCAGCCAGGAACTTGACCACCGCAGCCGACTTGCTCCCTTTCTACAGAGCTAGTATTATAAAAAGCGAGTAACTGGAGAATAGGATGGACGTTGGAGGAGGTGGCGAGAGCTGCTTTGCGCAGGTCCTTTCTTCAACCATTGCGTTTACGCCCCACCATTCGCCGACATGGCGTATATCCCGAACAGTCGAACGAAGAAATGAGAGAAATTTTGGCCAAGCAGGGAAAAGACTTTGAGGCCAGATTGCACATTATTAACTGCAGATCATAAGTTTTCGTTATATCGTTAGAAATTCAATCAACATATTTGTTTCAGCGTTCAACTCCATGTAGTGTGACGTCATATAGAATTTACAGTCGCATTTCGTGTTGAAAGCACTCGATCGATTTAGCCAATCGAGAGCCGCACTTTTAAACCAACCTGTGTGTGTTTTTTAACACTCATCAAATGCAGTGCTCCATGTTGAACGCCATAAACAAACTATATATCTCTCTGGAGCCATGCACTTTTAACATTTAACAACGACGTTAAAGTTTGCATCGTTGGTATGCAACGAAATTCTGTTTTTTCTGGAGCTCAAAATTTTCATGAAATATTCGGTCAGGACTATAAAACGATCGGTTTTTAAGATCCAAGCAGGAAATCGATACGAAAATTTCTATTTTTCTTTCAATTGAACAAAAAACGAAAAAAAAAAAAAAGTATTTTTCGATGGATCCCAAAGTTTTGGACTCCACTGTCCTCTAGAACTGCCTATAGATTGTTCATGGCGTTTATCATGGAGCACACTCAACGTGTGAGTCAACATAACACGTTGGTTTACGATGTTGAAGTTTTCATCGTTGAAATGCAACGGGAGTCTGTTTTTCCTTGAGCAGAGTCCATGATTCTCATTAAATATTCAATCAAAATGATAAGTGATTTTTTTTTTTGCATCCAAATACAAAATCCATACGAATATTTTGATTTTTCTTTCAATTTAACAAAAACCAAAAGAGAACATTTTTTTTTCGTTCTTTAATACGAAAACGAGAAATAATGAAAAAAAAAAATTTCGTTGTTTTAAGGGAATATTAACGTAAGTGTTTCGGTGTGACACAAAAGCGATCTGTCCTAGTCACAGCGAAGTCGCCCCGTCCGTACAGCACATAGAAAAGGCACTTAGCAGTCGCTCGATAAACAGCAAGTCTCTGCTCCTACAGCTCGGAAACTCCTGAACAAGGAACCCTTTTTACCGCGAGGAGTTGGCATGTGACTAACCTAATATGGAAAGCTGCTCCGCTCATAGATTAAATACTTCTTTTGCATTTGCATCGCACTTTTCACCATATGAAATCGACTCTACATCCAACCATTTCTGCAAGCCGGTTACAAATTAAACGTTCACAGAGCGACTTTGCCTCATCGGACTTATTAACGGCAGAATTATCGGGCGGAAATGAGAGGATGAAATTACACGAAAGGCAATATGCGAGTGGAAAATAAACAAGCGAAAAGGATGTCCTTTGGCTGGGAATATTCTCCAAAATGAAATCATACTTTATGACATATTAATGAATCTCTATTCAATCAGCAATACTCGGAAGCCTACCAGGGTTCTTGAATAACCTGTTGGTATTAAGATTCAAGGACCATGAGTGTTAAGGAGGTTGGCTACATACAACAATATGATAAGAACTTCATAAAATTACGTGATAATATTCTTTAGCATCAAATACAATGACACAATTTTTTTCTCTATTTTTCGTCTAGCATGGTTGTCGAATAATTTTAGTTTACAATATGCAAAATACATACCTATATATATATATCTGAATTCTATGCTCATGCATGGAAACTCTAGTGTCAAATAACTCGAAAACTATGTAGAAATTTTTATTTTTTTAATTCTTATATTCATATTTGATACTAAAGAGTATACTCACGCAATTTCATCAAAATCTAACGTGTCGCGGACCTCCTCAACGATATAGAAGTTTGTATCGTTGGCCTCGATCGAAAAATACTCTATTCATTCAAAATTTTTTCATTTTTTTCGATCCTTTCAATTTGAGTTTGACATTCAATTTTTAATTACAAAAATGTTTATTGATCGATACCGGATTTTTATTTTCGCTTCTGCTCAACAAAATGAAATAAAACGAATAACGAAATCCGTTGCATTCCAACCATCCAAACTTTACCATCATCGAGTGTTAGGTACACGATAAGGAGCCAAATGTATCAAAACGAATCCCTTAATTATGCACAATTAAAAAAAAAAAAAAAAAAAAAACAGACAGCCTCGTCCACCGGTTCCGAACTCCAGGGAAAATATAAAAGACTATCAAGTTCCCTTGACACCGTATCGGAGGGCGTGATTCAGCACACACACACACGCAGTGTGCCGTCTATTGCGGTTGAGGTATTTATGAGCTTTCACACATTCGTAATACGAAGTTGGTTGGTGGAAGGCGCCGCGGTAAATTGACTGGCATACGGTGTGGTAATACGTCACGGCAGAGGTAAGTACATAAATCCATAAATATCTCAGCGATAGCTTGGGTGGGCGGGGGTCGCATGAATTGTCCGAAAAATATGAATCCAGTTGGCCTGTAGGAAAAAGCAAAAAAAAAAGCATGCTTGGGTCGCTGCATTTTGACGTCGTTGCTCGCTTCCACAAATCCCGCAATGACAACCTGCTAAACGTGGAACTTTAATCAGTTCATATGGAGCGGCAACGTTCGCTCATGAACGATGTATTTGCCCGCAACTATACGACATAGTAGGGCATGGGAAGCAGTGATGGTAGAAAAAGGAGAACAGTGGCGGGGAGGGGGGGGGGGGGGGGGGGGGGGGGGGGGGGGGCGGGGGCGCCGTCTGTGCCGTTCACACTCTTGGCTCAGTTTCTAGCGGTCTCTATCGCGGAGCGTCTGGGAAGGGAGAGCCGGGGGGTTGCGAGGGCGTTGAATGGAGCGAGCTCATGCTTAGAGAGGCGGTAGTGGCCAACCCCAAGAGCACGAGTTGCCGGGGCAACCCGGGAGGCGTACGTGTATATGTGTGCGCGGGCGCGCGCGGGCTCTTTCCAAATAGCCCCCGCGCGATCTGCATGGCATTGGAAACGAGGAAAGCTCCCAGCGGCGCGAGGAGCGAGCCAACGTTTGTACTGCATGTGACAGAAAGAGACCGAATCGCTCTGGGCAAGTCGCATAGAATGGGGGCTCTCCCGATGCAAGTCAAAGCAACGAAGATGTAGCGAATACGGAGGGCGTGTGAGAATCAAGTCGATGCCGCGCTGGGGGAATAGAACTCGTTCAGCATATACACGTATGAGATAAAGAGTATGGAGAACGAGTACCAAAGGAGCTGGACGTCCCAAACCTTACTGTCGAAACTTTCCCCACCCCCCTCCTCTCGCCGTTCATGTCTCGAATAATCAAACAAAATACGAAAACACGCATACGTATCAGCCTGTACACGCATATATTCCGACGAGCGTGAAAAACGATTAGGGAGACGGGCGAGCCCTTCTCCTCAGTCTACAGCGCTAAAACCGCGACTGCTCCGTTACTTTGCTCAACTCTTTTCGTCATTCCATTATTTTATTTTCCCTAGTTCCCATTTTTCTGGCAAACGTGAATTAGTGATTGTTTACAAATCATTCATTTGTTTCAGGTGATTATTCCGTTATTTTGTCCGTTATTACGTTATTTCTCGAGGAGGGCTCGTTATTATTATGCAACATTTGGTCTGCACAATAAAACGATTCTCTCTCTGAACGCGAAAACTAAATAGACGCGAAAAATAGCCATGATTTTCAAAATTCAATAAATGATTAATGGGAAAAGCATTTTTCGTTGACTAGATTTTGCAAGTTACTATTACCCAAGACGACACAATTTTTCCGGTCGTGGTACTTTAATTCGATTTAAGAATTAAATAGAAACTCACAATTACAAGTTCCGATAACTACGTTGGAGGATTTAAAGAAGTGGAAAAGTTAGTCAATTTAGTTATCGCGATAACTTTGCCAGGATGAAGTTTGTTCTCTTTCACTTTCTCTTACAGAAAGTACTTTACAGTGTTCACTACAATGAGTCTGTAAAGTTCGAATTATCCTCGTTGACACTGAATTGTATACTCGGTGGCTCGGTGAAATTAAGGAAGTTGGAACATTTCATGATTATATTTTTTATCATCAAATACGATGACACAATTTTTTTTCTATTTTTCGTCTGCATAGTGGTCGAATGATTTGAGTTTACAATATGCAAAAGATGGACCTATATATATCTGAACCTTATGATTATTCATGGAAACTCTAGTGTTCAATTTCTCGAAAACTGTGGAGAAAAAAAATCTTAAAAAATTTGTATATTCATATTTAACACTAAAGAGTGTGCTCATAAAATTCTAATTATTTCGAATTTTCCTATGCTTGTAACATGACAACATTGTTGTGTGTAGTCACCCGCTTTAACTTCACCACAATTTTCAGTCAGAATTTAACAAGAAATATGAAAAATGAGCCGTGCGAGATCTTCACGTTGATTCTTTAGTCAGAATAATTCAAATTTCCGGATCATTCTTTCAACAGTCCTGTCGCACCGTGTTAATTCGACGGATTTTTTGGCATCACCCTAATTTGGCTCGTGAAAAAACCATCAGATTGAGTATAGAGTAGGAACGATGAGATTCTCCATGTAGACATATATCTATACGAGTATGGGAGCGAGACAGAGAAAAGTAAGAGAAAGTGATCCAGTTTTGGCGCGGTAAGGAAAATTTAATAGGAGTGAGGGGTTGAGAAGTGTGTGTTGGAGTTGTAGGGGTTGTGTATCGATGGTGGTGGATAACAGAAAGAGAGAGAGAGAGAGAGAGAGAGCGAAACTGAGACGAAGAGAGAGAGAGAAAAGGTCGAGGGAGGAGGAAAAGAGGAGCTGGAGGGAGATGATAATGGTGTGGAGGGGTAGACCGGGAGAGGTGCGGTGGACGAGATATATTCAAGTGGAAGCTGCGGCCAATCCGAAGGAATCGTCGTCATGGCTACCAGCGCCTGCGTCCATCGTCAGTCTTGCTAGTAGTCGCACACGAATAAGCTCAGAGACACGTTTTACACGAGAATCTCACATTCACACTCTTCTCAATATGTGCCTATGTATATGTCAACACAGAGGCCTTTCCTGCTTGTCAGCACAACCCCTAGGCATTGGCTACGACTTGCCCAATTCCGCCCCCGCTTATTTCCCGCTCTCTCGCACTCTTTCCACCATTTCCTCCATGTCCACCAAACTCCCTTCCACCAATACTGCGGAGCTTCCACCACTACGACTACTCTTACTATACTACCCTTAATGGTGTACCATCCCCTTTTTCCCGATGCCGAAGACGAGGCTATACCAAGCCTCAACGAGCATGAGAGAGACCATCATCAACCAAATTCACAGTCCAGCTACGAGAGTGTACGAGATATGTTTTGATATGGGTATTCTGATGATGGCGTCAGGCACAGCGCAGTCTAGCTGCTGCTGCCACAATTTGCCTCCCCAATAGTCCTTTCCTTGTCCCTCCGAGATGATGCCGTGGCTTCTCTACCGATGAGGGTATCAGCCCTGCTCCCTCTTGCTTCATATTTGTGGATTGCATGCTCTGGCTCCTCTCGCTCTCTCTCTCTCTCTCTCTCTCTTACTGTTTCTTTCTCTATGTTTACACCTCATGTTGCAAGTGCAAGGGGAATCCTGGAACTTCGTTTAACCCACTTTCATCGGGTCGCGCGTCCACCATTTCCTCGTCTGCTATACACTTTCGTGTTATATACTAACTGTCTGTCGGAACTGTGACAAACTTAAAACGAACGGACCCCCGGATGCGCTTGGAGTACCAAACGACTCTTGACGCTATATCAAACGCTCAGTATGACAGTGAGAGTGGTTCTTGCAAAGCAAAACTCCTTTCCAGTCTGTACCACGAGAGACACCTCCACTCCCGCGCTATCTCACTCCTACGACTCACAGTATCTCTCGTCTTGCCGTAATACTTTCCAACTTTTACTAGTTTATATCTATACCTCCCGCTCTGTGTTTATGAATCTTCAATCTTCACTTTAGACACTTTTTTTCATTCCCTTTTTGTAACCCCCTGAAGATATGCTACTCGTACCAAAGACACCCCTAAGATCGCAAGTTTTGGGCAACTGTGGAAAGCACCGGCTGACCTGCCCGTTCAAAATCCGACCCAGTCAATGAAGCGGAAAATCTTTTTCTTACCCCAGTTTCCAAGTAAACGAATTGAGCTCCAAGTTATTTAGTTCAACTTGTGAAGTTTTGGATCTGTTTACGAATTCAGAGGCTGCAGGTCCATTAATGAGGAAAAAAAATCCAGCTTCGCAGCAGATTGAAGAATTTTCTATTTTTTGTCAATAGCTGTGATTGCCATCGTTTAGGATGCGCGATTTATTCAGAGAAAAAAAATATGGAAAATTGGACGGCTATAGAGATCGGACGATAATACGAAAATGACGAGTCTCAGGGAAGTTAGGCACGTGCTTTCCGAAGTGAAGGGAGGTCCGGGGTTGCCTATCAACATGATTTCGTTCAGCCATCAGCCTCCCATACGCATGTAGCGCGTACAAGCTTTCTCTATTAAATTGCATAATTACATATCCGAATAAAGGACTCGGGAGGGAGAGAGAGTGACGAGTTTTGGTTCGCATCAGGCAAATGAAATGGCTTTCTAGGGTTTGGGCCATTTCAAAAGGGAGTTGTCAGCCTTTCATTGAGCTTCTCTTTCCAAGCCTATAATTTACCAAACCTTTAACGTCGAACAATGACGAAACGTTCGTCTATATATTTCGTGCATATTAGGCGATCTCCCATATGTTTACTTTGCTGTATCCCAAGACGGTTGATCGCGTGCGCATCAGGCACACTCTGGTTTTTTTAAATATCGACCAATCACGGCACGTTCGATTGTTATCTCGCTTTTTCTTTGTACTTGTTACTGCCTCAAAGAACATGGCATAGTTTTCACAGCTTTATCGGACTTATTTTTACTTTTTCGCGCCTTTTTCCCTTTGACGTGTATTTTTGTGTTTAACGGGGAATCTATGTGCATCCGTTGTTGATCGCCGTGCAAGAAAAACTTGAATCGAGAGGAAAAATGTTGGAGAGAGACATGGTAAACGCAGGCGGGAGACGTCGTTCGGCATCTTCGACGCTTCAAAGGCAAAGATTAAGGTCGCGCCACACGGCCAAAGTATTTCGCTCTCTCCAAAGTGTCAATATAGCAAGAAATAGTAGGCAGCACAGTAGGAAAGATTTTTTTTTTGTGTTTCGTAACAATTGACGTGAAAAACGATTGTTCTCCACCTTCGATGTAAAACAAAAGTACCACCGACGAGGACGACGTCTACCTGCTCGTTGCCGCTATATATACCGGCTGTAAACATCGTACGGGACGGGGAGGAGAACAAATTCCATCAAATTCATTCAATTAAATAACCGTGGGTAATTAAGGAGCTTGGCTACACACGAAAATATGATAAGAATTCAATAAAATTTCGAAATAATATTCTTCAGCATCAAATACGATGACACAATTATTTTTCCATTTTTTGTCTACATAGTTGTCGAGTAATTTGAGTTTACAATATGCGATCTATATATATTTCTGAATTGTATGCTTATGTATGTAAACTCGAGTGTTCAATAACTCGAAAATTATGTACAAGAAAAATCTCGTAAAATTTCATCCAATTCTAATCATTACCATTGTTGTCGCACCGTTAATTTTCGCACCGTTAATTACTCGTATTAATTTTGGGGAGTAAAAAGTTTATTTGCTCCAGAAGAGGTTAAGACGAATTTTGCTGGCCTGGGAACATGGCAACATTGCAGTCTGTGGCCGCACTCCCCTCAAAATCGAGAATCGAACAGATTTCTGAACTAGAATCTATGAACAAGTTTTCGCACCGTTAATAATTCGTTTTTATTTTACGGAGTAAAAAGTTTATTTGCACCAGAAGAGGTTGAGATGAGATGGGTAAGGTATCGTTGAATGTCAGTTATTGCAAATTGTTGGAAATGTAAAAACCATGAGGTACCGAGCAACGATAGAGTTCCACGTGTCACTACATATCCGTCGGCCAATAGGGAGGTTTAACGTAACGTTTGGCATTCGTAGGGATGACGAGAGGGCAATATAGACACGTCACCTGTAGCTAACAGTGAGTCTTCCGTTTGACAACTCTTTTAAACGATTTTCTCTCCCTCCAGAGTAACTCGGAACGTCCCCTCTCGCTCTCCCCTCCCTGGTGCTCCCCTTTTTGTGTTGCGACGACGGTATACGCGATCGCGTATTGCCGGGCTGTGTTTGACATCTTTCAACGCTATAAGAGACCAAAACTCAACCCTGCACTTCAGCAGCGTTTATTTAACCTTTAGCATGGACGTTTGTTTTAAAAGTTCGATCGGATTAGCAATAATAAGGGGCGGATACGAATTCCTAGAAGCTCGCAACTAAGACTTTTCCCTCGAGACTCGAATATGAAACAAATTTCCTGAAGGAATACATTTTTTTTTTTCAGAAAAAAACTGTTTTTATTAATTTTTTTGTTGAATTTAAAAAACTATGATGATTTTGGCCTTGGAGCCCAAAAAAATATCGTATTTATTGGCCTGAGCTTTAGATCGAATTAGAATCTTGAGATCTAGTGAAGAAAAAATGGAATTTCGTTAGATTGGAATGATGCAACGAGGTTAAAATCGTTGCTCGCGAAATGAGGAGTAAGACGAAACGTAGATAAAGGAGGAGGATCAGAAAGGAGCGGGGGGACTACTGCTGCATGCGTAGACGATGATGTTTCTTGCTGCATGCACGTGTAAGCATCGGTTGGGGTGCCTATATGACGTGAGAAAGAGAGTTGAAAAAATATAAAAGTGTGAGAGAGGGAGGGACTGAGAAGGAAGAAAAAGGGAGAAACTGTGAGCGTGGGATTGAAGTTTGGTGGATCGTCGCGAAATATATGCTCGCGGCTGTACGAGGCTGGTGGTAGGTGGATTTTAGAGTTTGGGTGGGTGGTGGAGAGATGGAGGCCATGACGGAGGAGGGTAGCTCCGCTGTCGGCAGGATCAAAGGGCGACGCTCTCTCGTTCGAGGTTCGACGCGCGGGGAACCTCGTGAGGATATAGCATCGAGGGGATCAAGTCGAGGTAGGCGACGTAAAAATTGTGCGGGGTTGTACGAGCAGCCTGAGCGTGAGCATGGGCGAGAGCAGCGACTACGGAAAACGCTCGGAGTCGCGGCAAGAGAGCAGAGTTAGGGTGCTCGTGGCAGCAGCAGCAGCAGCAGGCCGTGAGTTGTGCAAGCTTTCTCTGTATATACACGAACGCCCGTGAGAGAGCGAAACGACAGCAATGCCAAAGAGGAAACTTGGAGGGAAGAAAGGAAAGAAAATAGAGGAATGGAACAGGCGACAACGAGCAAATCCGATTTTCGCTTCACTTGCAATCCCGCTATGCTTCCCCTCTCCTCCCTACTCTCCCGCTCACCACGCCTGTTTACAGCATCCTCGTAGCTCGTATAAGCCGCGCGCATATACACTTTATTTCCGACACCTTCGCGTTTCTCTCTTTTGCTCAACGTGCCACGCCAAATTATTCCAAAATTTGCTCCCTTTTCCCTCGCATGTTTCTTCCTGTGCGTACTCTCCTTGCCACAACCACTCCGAAACGCCCTTCGATCCATGTGCTCAAAAATATTCTTTCAATCGCCCAAGTCACGAGTCTAGACCCTTAACCCTTTCGCAGAGGATCGAAAATTAGATTTTCGATTTCATTATTCACTGATGCTTAAAATGCTTAAAAAAAAAACTTTATCCGTTTTTCGCAAAAGGATCACTTCTTGTGCGTCCTCTCCTTACCACAACTACTTTCAAATGCCCTCCAATCCATCTACTCAAAAACATTGTTCCAGTCGCCCGGATAACGATGCTAAGCCCTTAACCCTTTCGAAGAGAGTCGAAAATCAGATTTTCGTGTCATTTTTGCGTTGGAAATAAATTTGTTATTTTTTTTTCACCCTCACCCTCCTCAAAATTCATCTTGATTTAATTATTCATTGATAATAATGCTTAAAAAAAACACTTGCAAATATGATCCATAAATTTTAATACTTAAAATATCCCTATACGTGTCATGACACAAAAATAATTTTTTTTTTAGCCCCATGCGTGGCCCTCACAGTCAAGGGCTTAACAACGACCAAGGAACATTCGCCTAAATCCATAACTCAATCGTTAAAACGTTAAAATTCTTTTAAAAATCATCGAAGCACGACGTCAGGAAACTGAATTTTTTTGCGTCGCAATAGGAAAGTAATTATTTTGCCCGGAAACGTCAAAAGGAAAATGAACATATGAATTGCATAACAAAAAAAAAAGAATAACGAGTGAAGGAAGACGAGTACAAAGTAAAAATTGGAGAAACCGTCATCGGTGGTGCGAGCAGCAGGTCATGAAACGGAAAAACATAACACAGCACCAGACCGAATGGGGATAGAGGCGTCGATGAGAGCAAAGCGAGAGAGAGAGAGAGAGAGAGAGAGAGAGAGAGAAGGCGAAAAGGGTAGGTGGCGCACATAGTGAGTGACGGGCGAGAAAGCGAGGCGGTAGATTCCTTCGAAACACATCAGCCGGTAAATTAAACGGCGGTGGCGTTTACGGCTCGACATCAAAGCAACGCGAGTAAGTGAGAGAAGCACATATAAGACATATATATACATATGTATAGCGTAACATATACGTCGGATGGCTGCAATGCGCAGCTCTGTAAGTTAAGAGACGCTCGTGAAAAGCAAATGAGAAAGGTGAGTTTAGGGTACACGCTCGGGCAAAACTACAGAGAGAAAAAGACGGAGGAGAGGGGGGAGGAGGGGGGGGGGGAGACCGAGAAGCGAGGAGGCAGGAGGAAGAGCAACGAGAATGAAGGAAAGAGGAATTTATAAATTTGCTTGTCGCGTAAGAGAGTTGGAAAGAGTCGCGGGCGGGAGGGCGAAGGAAAAACTTGATTACAAAATTTAGAAGCAGAGTTAAAAGGATCGAGCGATGGAGCCTGCAGAGCTAGAGAAGAGCCGAGCCAACGAAGGGTTTGCTTCAAAGCCCTATATAGAGCTTGCCAGTCAAGATCCCAGGCTCTGATGTAAAATAGGGAAGAAAGAGCAAGAGAGAGAGACGTTATTGAGCGATGTACCAGTTTGTTATGCTCTCGAAATGAACCATGAATGAACGCGATTACGCTCTCATGCATTAATCCTTACCAACCTCGAAATACCTAATTCTTCCAGGAATTACATGCAATACTCTTTGACAAGCCGCGGCATCTACAATTTCAAAAATACGCAACAAAACCTATGACTCTGAAGTTCGCAACGTTGAGATTCAACAAAGAAATCATTTTCTATTGATTATTTACTGAATTTTGGAAATTATCACGACTTTGTGTGTCTATTTAGTTTTTTGCTCGCAAAAGACTATCATTTTTTATTGTCCGGACCGAATATTGCAAAATAATGATGAGCTTTGCTCACGAAAAACGAGAATTTCGTTCATATCCACAACGATGCAAACTTTAACGTGATACAAAACCTCCATCCTCGGCGCGAAATAAAATAACAAAAATTCCATCCACTTATTTCGCTCAGTCTTGATCCGTTTAATTTGAAAGAATACATGTCGCGTAAAAGTAAAATTTGACGAATAATAAATTACGATCGAGAATTAAACGACTGGCTTGTCGGGCTCAGATTAATCCAGATCGCAAGGGAAGTTGAATCGTCAACCGGCTCGACAACGAAAGTTTGAATTCGCACGAGCGGTAATCGAGTATTAAAAGAGCGGCATATTTTCTCTGGATAAATATTTTTATCCCATTCGAGAAGATTATACCATTTAATTGTCGGGATTTTAATATCCAAGCAACTCTGGTCCGAAGGGAGATTTATTTGAGGATCCTCGAACTGATTCGGCTGCATTTTGATAAACCAATAAAAACAATAATAATATCTATTCCGAAGTATATTTGCAGTGATTGCATAAACACAAAAGTATGCGTGTAAGCACAATCGTGTTATTTTCACTTGTTGATCCGTGGAGAAGTTGCGTACTTCTTTCCTCCCTCTTGGCAAACAAAGCGAACGTTTCTATTATCACATACATTTGATCGGTATATATAGGACCCGGCTACTATTATATGTCGGATGTTGGGGTGCGCGCCTTTTTTCACCCCTAAAAACATGCTCTCCAGCTCGGTCCTATGTCCATATACCTATAGCTATCGGGGACACAACAACTGTGTAATATCGCGTCATCGAACCGGCACGCATTGTCCCAGAATCGATGATTGTATCCCGCCGGTTTTCCCTCTTGACCCGGGACAACGATACGACTCCCGGCTTTCATAATAACGGGCATATATACTCGCTGAAGGACATACACGCACCCACATACACACACAGACGAGACCAACTACATATGTACATAGTTTATCGAGCTCTCGGGGAAACGCCTTATTAGCGAAATGGACTGGGCTTACAACGCGCCAATCCTGAACGGAATATTCTCCATAGTACCCACCAAACATATACACGTATATGTATATATATATATATATATATATAGAGAGGTGTGTGTATCAGCTTTATCTCTCAACCGGATCTCATCACAAAGAGCATCGATATGATCGCTCGAGATTCAAAATTCTTGAGTAAGAAAGAGAGGAGCGAAGAATTGTGGGAGAAAGCGTATTCTCTTGGAGTACTTGGTTTACGTTGATGCTTCTCGTCACACCAACATCAACTCTGTTCGCATCGAAAGTGCGATCATTCATCCGTTCGCCTCTCAGCCTCCGTAAATGTTGTTTCGACCTGCATGATTCTTCTCTCTCTCTCTCTCTCTCAAATCGGTAGATCGCATCGGAGCTCGCGTTCTATGTATGGGCCTAGACGGACATTAGGACGGCCAAATTGTACGGATTATATATAAATTGCTGTGCTACTCCGGAGAGAAAACGATGAATACAAAAAGCGGCGATATCGACGCATCGGACGCGCGCGTCATCGCGAAAAGGTTCAAAGTTCTATGAAGGGTGCAAGGCACGGATACCGTGATGTGCCGCACGCGCTGGGGGTGACCCAGACCAAATTATACGGTTTCGCCTCATGCATGGGTTATTGTTAAACACATTGTCTTCGTTTGCATCCCCAGATATGGACAACGCTGCTACCAGGTGGTCGACTTTCCTGAGGATTGATGAGAGAGGCGTAACCGCGCGCGAGGGATCGAGAGAAAGAGGGAAAAGTGTAAACACGAATCGCATTCTCAAAAAATGGCATATTTTATAGAATCGAAATTTTCGAAATTTCGATCCCACACGGCCAACAATCGAAATTCGGACCTACGGACACAAATAAGATACGCGTATGGAAATCTTATTTCTGGCGTATATACAGCGCCCCTAAATAAATACGCGTATCCATATCAATAGATTTAAAAGAAGGGAGGTGATGAGTGGAAGAGCGGCGAGGGGGGGGGGGGGGGCGGTTTTAGATGGCCGATAGGTATAGCGCGGAGGCACTCGTTCTTTAGTCAATCCTCCGCCCCTTTTCAATCGAGACTTCAAACGGTGGAGCGTGGAATCATGATTGGAACGGTCGCTGCTAAGCAAGGGGCTCTGGACCCGTAACTGCTCTCTCGTTTCCTTCCTATCTATACACAGACTGTGACTATTTTCCATCCTCTCGTTTTCCCCTGCTGTTCTCTTGCTATCTTCGTTCCTCTGGCTCGGCACTAATCTCTCATCGCTTTTTTCCGATCTTTCTTCCTCTCTAGTTCTCCTCCCCACCCTCTACAGTTCTCTAGTATACGAGGCTCTGGCTCCCTCGACAGATATTCGAGCTGGGAGAAGCAAGGATATGCCACGGTGGCCGAGGGCGGTCCTCCACCTCCACTGTACACCTCCTCCGCTTTCCCGGACCAACCCTTCGACCCAACCACCCTAAACCTATTCCTCTATCCTTCTCCCCCCCCCCCGCCCTGCCCCTCTTTTTCTCTCTCTCTCTCTCTCTCTGGCTCCTCGATCGTTCTCGCTCACAACTCTCCGGACCATCTACAGCCTCATCCTCCCACGTTCCACGACTCAACTCATGATGAAATTCCTAGCATTCAATCGCAGCAGTGGCCGCAACAACCCCCGTAACAAACGTGCGTAGTGTGTGTCTTGCGTGTGTATGTGTGAGTGGCCGTTTGGCCACGTACCAGCGAGCATAGTCCAACGTATACGACGTGACTTATATATGCAAATACGCCCACGCATATATACATGTGCAGCTTGCATTTCGCTGCATCTCTCCGATATACTCGCCACGTTTACATACACTCAATGCATCTACACACCGACAAAGATCCCACCGTCCAGATTGCATTCCACGATACGCGAATATCCACGTTCGCATCTTCCCAACTATCCTATGTGCTTGTTGAATCAAAAAACAAGCGCGAGTCAGGTTACGTACTTAAGGCCAACTACGTTATCGATATTATGAGATTACGGCCGTTATTCCGACGCAGGAAATTACGCATCCGATACCGCGGCTCCGCGTCGCACAATTCTTAATCTGTTTCATGGTTATTCGACTCGATATTATAAAACAGTGTCGGGTCGCTCCAGTTATTGCTGGATTATTATTCGATGGATGGTTTTGAATATGAAAATTGCGGGCGAAATCATTTTTTCTTTTGGAAAATTGAATTTTAGAGATTTTTATTTTTGTCGGGATTTTTTTCTCATTATCTTTGCGGTACGATCGTGAATTTTGCCATCGAATGAGTATATGGGGAGTTTTGTAACTCGACTCGATATTATAAAACATGGTTGGTCTGTTTTGACGCGGCGTGTGTCGATGACGCTCGGTTTATCGCTGCATTACTATTCGTTGGCTGTTCTTGATTGAAAAATTGAGAGCGGAATAATTTTTTTTACAGAAAATTCCATTTTATTGATTTTTATTTTTGTGGATATTTGTTTTCACGATTTTTGCGGTAAGACCGTGAAGATAATTTTGTTATGAAATGATGAGATATATGGGAATTATTGGGGGGCCGTATATCGAGCAGCAGACTCTTGTTGGCCATCGCAGTTCGAAGGATCGACTTTCTTTTGTCCAATCTACGCCGCTTTGTTTTAGTAAATAACACGAATAACAATTCTACACTGGCGTGATAATAGATACATAGGCATGTGTACGTAGTATATTCGGGCGAACAACGCTATGCGTTCGGTTCGCATGTGCTATCTCGTGCTTCTCTGGAATTCAAATACAGTTGAGCGAGATTGGAAAATCGGATCGATCCTCTTCCCCTATCAACCCTCTTCCATCGCTTCTCTTATACGACGGACTCTGCGCTCTCTGCGCTCCTCCACCTCTCTCTCTCGCTCCCTTCATGTCGTCTTCCGATTCTCCATTTTCTATTTAATTCCTAATGAATCTACTATGGCCCTCGCTGCTGTCACCACTTACACCATAAATATCTGCAGTTCCATTCATCCCGTATGCACCAATGGATGGCTGCCCTCTTCGTCGTCAGCCAACGGAACTTGAATAGAACAAATTAAAGGGGGTGGCTACACACAACAATGTTGCCATGTCAAAAGCATAGGAAAATTCGTGATTTTCAGAATTTGATAAAATTTGCTGAGCATACCATTTAGTAATAAATATGAATATACACATTTTTTAAGATTTTTCTTTCACATATTCTTGGAGTTGTTGAACACTAGAGTTTACATGCATAAGCATAGGATTTAGATATTATCTATTGCACATTGTCAAGTCGAATTATTCGACAACTGAGAGGACAAAAAATAGAAAAAAAATTTGTCATCGTATTTGATGCTAAAAAATGATGCTGAAGTTTGCAACGTCGCAATGCAACGAAAAATATTGATTTTTAACAATAATTTGTTTAATTTTTGAAACAATGCAAATTTTTCGAGCCGATATATTTTTCCGGAGCGAAAAGCCGATCGTTTAACAATCGCAGTTTAATTTTGAATATAAATAATGGACTTTGACAAAGAAAAAAAAATCTTATCACATTGTCGAATGTAGCCAACCTTTTTAAATAAAAAAAATTGACGAAATTTGTGATCCAGTCAACTTTGTCCTTTCTCTGGCTCTCCGCATCTGTAAATCAGTTCTATTTGATTAATTTGATCGAAGCCTCGTTACTTTGAGACCGAGATGGTGGAGCACTCTCCAGAGCTTGTCAGACTGAAACTAGTGGAGCATCCAAAAAGATATCGCTCGTTTTATGCATCGCGTGGAAAAGCCTCGTTCGATGAGAATGTTGAGAAAAATCTCGGGTGGTAATACTTAGTCTGCTGTCGTTGTGGAAGCGTGGGGTAGAGAAAGATAAAGAGAGAGAGAGAGAGAGAGAGAGAGAGAGAGAGAGAGAGAGAGAGAGAGAGAGAGAGAGAGAAATGAGAGAAGAAGCTGTACGACGTTTTGAGGAGAAGAGGCAGAGCGGGGAAGATCTAAAAATCCTGAAAGAATATAATAAAAATAAATCGGCTTTGGCAAGGCTTCCGGGTCTTTCGGTAACATTCGCGAAGGTTTCTCTCTGGGTGCCTGCCTGTCAAGGAAAAGGACGGACACCCGGACGAAGACGGAAAACGCGAAAATACAGAAGACACACAATCGTATGTCTATAGATCGTGAAGGAGGGTGAAAATTCTCCGTGTGCCGAATGTGGAGGGGTTGTTCTTAATATTTGTAAGGTTTTTCATCTCATTGGGACGAGACTCCCTACTGGTTGGCTAAACGGAGACCACGAGAGAGCATGAGAGAGTGAGAGCCGAAGAGAGAATTCGTTGTATATCGTGGAAGAAAAAAAAACGCCAGAAAATCGAAGGATAAAAATCTTATCGCGAGGTTTATAGAAAAGGAGCAATACGCCTTATACAGTCAATCGCCTGCGACAGCAAATACGTAAATCCGCTTGCATAAAAATCCTTCCCAGAAATCCGGAGGGTAAGAATCCTAAATCCTCCCTTTCCATATTTTTTCTTCCCCGATCCAAACCAACCGTTTTATCGATCATTCCGGATGACTCTAAAAAATGTATCAGATTTTTCTCGTCTTTTCGAATATGCACTGAGGAGCCTCTACTTACTAGAATATGAGCACAGGCTCGAGTCCGTAAAGACGTCAAATTCATCAACGCGTAGAAGAAAATAATTTCATTATGATCGAATTAAAAATATTTCGGGATAACCAAAATTTTGTTTTGGTTTTACTATAAACAGTGACCAAACACAAAAGAGATAGATTTCCAACGATACTGAAGTTTGTATCATTGTAGATAAATGGAAAATTTCTTTTTTAATTATTATTTTGATAATTAATTCAAAATTTTTCCATTTTCTTAACTAAATTCGGCTTTTGAATGGCAGGAAAGTCTGCCCCACTATTTTTGTCAAATACTTTCCGAAACTTTGGCACTCTGCTTAAAAAAATAATGAATCTCGTTGCATTTCAACGATACGAACTTCGAAATCGTGATATCCAGGGTATTATTAATCAATTAGCTGGAGCTCGGTTGATGAAAAATTTCTCGAAAGAATGAGCAAACAGTCCGAATGTGTACGTTCCATAGGAAACATACATATGATCTAAAGCGGAGGTTTGCTCGAGCCTTGGCTTTTAGCCTGGTCCATTTGACGGAGCTCAGGGCTACATAACTAATTACCTGATCCCCCATTGTGGCTGCGTGAGCAAGAGAGCCAAAACTGAGTGAGTTCATTGTTGGAAAGGATGAGGGAGTTTTGTTCAGTCGCGCAGAAGCCATGCATGCGAACGTAGAATATACAAAGCTGAGTTGTGTGTTTCGGCATATGTAAAGTGCTGCGAGAGGTGAACGTGCGAGTGTGGCTGAGAGAGAGAGAGAGAGAGAGAGAGGGGCACGAAGGGGTAACAAAAGTGATGCTGGGCGCGTGTCATGGTGCCGCGCTTCGGGTGCTGGTTAGCTCTGTTCCTGACACCAAAGGATTCGCTACTGCCAAGTTCCTAGTCATGCACACGTACGAATAGATATACGTAGTGATCCTTTTTCTTTCTGGGACCCTCACTAATGACAATTAAGCATAAGGAAAAGTGCTGTCTCGGCCAAGCAGAATATTTCATTACGATCAAACTTTTATTCTGTTCCAATTCAGACTTCTCGCAATATTTGAATTTTTGAATTTTTATACATCTTGTAAAATACGATTCTATATTCACGTCAAGTTAAAAGTTGTTGCGACATTCATTTACAGAATTCCTGTCTCGATAATATTTTATACTATACCTAAATATTAATTGAATAAAAATAATAATTTAATAAATGGAAAATAAATGAATAAACAGACTGAGTAATGAAAATGAATGGAAATGAATTATATATTATATGAATAATAATATACTTATAATAATCATAATTATTAATTGAATAATTATATTATAATTATACTGAAGAAAATTATTTATTGTCATATTATTTTTATATATTTATTGAATAAATATTCATTCCATTATAATTAATTCAATATATTTATTGTTGAATTTAATATATTAATTTTCTATATTAAATAAAATGAATATATAAAAATAATACATAAATAAATAGGGAGGCAGCGGCACGGTGGTAACGTGCCCGGTTTACACTCAGAGAGCCGGGGTTCGATTCCCGTCGACACCAATGGAATTTTTCCAAGTGTTTCATTAAAAAAAAACTGTACTCGTTAAAATATAGGTCCACCGAGTACAGAATGATAGAAAAAAATGTATGCTGAGGGAATAATAGAACCATGTAAAAACTCTAAAAGGTGTGCATGTAAAACTCCATTACTCACTACTACTCACTACATAAATAAATAATTTTCAAAAATGAAAAAAGTTTAACATTAAACTATTTATCAAATTTATTATATAAAACTAAATAATGAAAATATTAGTATGTAAAAATTGTTCAGTGTATTCTTCTCTGTCAGGTATCGATGCAGTCGTTATACAAAGATTTCCGTGGATTGAGAGGGTGTGGGTATGTTTCTCTCTGCTGATCAAGTGTCACGTAAGATCGGTTGGTGTACAAATGTCCACGAGGGTAGCGTTCAAAAGGGAGAAAGTCAGAAAAAAACCAGGGAAGTTTAGAGGAAGGGAAATGAATAGAAAGGACAAGACACTCAGTGTATCGCTCGCAGTTGGCAAAAAGCGACGTGTATATCGTAGGGGAACCTGTAAATGTAGAGAGATTCGGATTTGCTCCGTGTATCGTGGCATCCACTCTACCGAATTACCACAGGGACTTTGGTCGTCTCACGTACCAGCAGATTGGACCATAACTCGAACTACGTAAGATGGTGCATGACCCTCCTTTCTGTACGAGAGCATACAAGGTCGTAAGGAGAGTGAGAGAGAGGAAGAGGAAGATGGCCGACATGAATCCAAGTTAGGGGCAACCGCATGGAATACGCGTCAGACGCCGCCTCATCTCGCAGAGTGACGGATCGTAGATCGTAGAAAAACTCGTTTATTAATCTACGCTAGAGTCCGATAGCTCTGAAACTTTTCAGGCAAGAATAAAAGGCCATTGCGAAGAAACACTTTTTCGATGATTTCCTACGAGCCTTCGAAATACATATACGTTTCTGTGCTTTGTTCGGAACGTCAACGAATTTCGACTGCTGCTGTGTACCAAACAGATTGCAAAGTCCCAAGAGCTTTTCATCCTGAAAAATAAAACGACACATCGCAGCCGGGAAAAATCGACTTTAAATTCATGTAATAGTTTTTCTGTCATGGCATCAACGTGACTCATTCAAATTCGTAGGTTTAAGCAACAAACTTAACGTACGAGACTCGCGTTAATCGCAACGGATTTCCGATCACAGCTTTTCGGCTTTTTTCATTTTTTGTCAACATAGTTGTCGAATAATGTGAGTTTACAATATGCGAATCCCATGCTTATGCATGTTAGCTCTAATGTTCAATAAGTCGAAAACTATGTAGAAGAAAAGTCTTAAAAAATGTTGTATATTCATATTTAATACTAAAGAGTATGCTGTTCACCAAATTTCATCGCATTCTAATAATTTCGAATGTTCCTATGCTTTTAACATGGCAACATTGTTGTATACAGCTACCCTCCTGAAATCTCTATAGGTTATCAGCTGACCTTATGGCTCGATTGTATACCAAGAGGAACAGCAGTTTTGGCGACCCATGGGCGTGGCGATATGGAAAAAAATGCCGTTAGAAATGAATCTAACGTGTTTCCGCGGGATCATTATTTTTCTCGTAAAGTTCATAGGGGCAAGGGAAGGGGAGCGAGGTGGTGGTGGATTTTACGAGAGTCGACTCTCTTTGGTGGCAGGAGCCGGAGGCAAACCATCGGGCAATTAAAAGTGCGAGTCCCTGGCGACGATGCGTTAGAGAAACGTGAAACAAAGGTGCGATGCTGGAAGAGAGAGAGAGAGAGAGAGAGAGAGAGAGATTTTCGTCTGCGGAAAAGCGCGCTCGCGTATATAATGCGGTATTTTTTGCTTTTTGCATATATATATATATATGTATGTATACCGCGGGGAAGGGTGGAGGGTGTCGTGGGTTTGGTTGCATGTGCACGAAGGACATACACGGCTGAGATATCACGTAGCCATGTGATTGAATAAACGTGCGACGGTATGAAAAGCGAGGAGACGAATTTTACCGTCCGGCGATTTTATTAAGTTCGCGACGGAGCATCCAGTGCGAAAGAGAAAACCTCGCCCAGGTGAGCTGCTCGCTAACGTGTAGTACACGTCGCAGATTTCATCTTCCATATGTTCGTAGCAGGGAGGAGTTTCAATGCGAGAAAACTCGCAGCAAACGTAAGCTAAAGTCTAGGCATATAAAATGTGCGTGTATATGTGAACGAGTCTGTGCGGAGTTGCGCGACATCGAGACCGAGACTGCGAGCTCTACTTTTGCAAACATATCGACCGTGCAAATGTTCAACGTTGGGACTGCGCTAATGAGCACGGCCTTCCAGACAACTTGCTCTAAATTTCAACCTCTATTACTCACCACCGAATACGTCCCAAGCCGTCGAGAACAATTCGAGCTTTCGTTATAAACGAAAAAATTAAATCACATAAAAAAACCCCGAATCAGTCTCAACCCAGAGGTTTTTACAACTTTTGGTAAAAGCGAATCATCTCATGGGGCTTCCTCGCTCTCTCCTCACTTTTCTCAAAATTATTTACTCCCCGATACATTATTCCGGTTAGTCCTGACCACACGGCTCCTCGCCATATCGTTGGCAATCAGAAGCAGCATTACTTTTGAAGAAAATCAATCTATTCCTCTCTTTTATTTCTTTATTTTATTTTATGTACTTTATTTTCTTTGACCCGAATTGTTTATGCAACTCATTGCCTACGACTCTATTTTCAGGGCATAAATAAATTGATTCATTCATTCATTCCCTCTCTCTCTATCTCCCTTTTTCTTTCTCATCCTATTTATCATCCTAATAGAAATATTAGAGGCAGACGATGATTACGATTTATTTTCTCTTTTTATCGAGTCCTGATCTGAATTCTGTTAACTACTGTTGATAAAATTGTCATTTCTTTCGTAAGG
>JAPYYS010001955.1:0-14382 GCA_030522525.1 Campopleginae sp. 14b
TTCATTAATACCCCAACACTTAACCGCGCTCTGGTCCCCACTATACCGTTCCTCAGAGTCTCTTTCCCCCCCCCCCCCCCCCCCCCCCCCCCCCCACCCCGCGTTACAAGCCATTCTTTTTTTATACAAACCCCACACCCCCTCTTGTCCACCTGCTCGTCTCACTACGATTTTTTTTTTCACCTACTACGCTATGAATTTATCGTTTGCCTCGAATAATCTCATTTCTTAATTAGCAACGACTAATTGCCAAGTGCTTCACCATTATTTTCCCATGTCCATCAAGAATTCCCCGTATTTTGTAGATTTTCATTTTTCAACATCGATTCTTTATTGTTTGTTTTTCTTTTTTTGCTGAAAACTCAGCCGGCTTGGAGCTGCACAACGTCGTTCACTCTTCGTTCGGAAAATCCATTCTTCCCTTCGAGCCTGGTTAATTAAAATGACATAGAGCATGAGGATCGTGGAAATAAAAAGTACAAATCGGTTCGGCTCTCGTGGCCATCGACGCAGCAAGCTTCATTATCGGAAACTCTCCTGCCCAATTCAAATCGACCCAAAACACAAGTTTCCCAAAAAAATCACGTGCTCGAGTCATTATTACTGGAAATTGAGGGAATTGATAATAAAATGGAAATTTTTTCAACTTCATCAGCAAGTGCAGAGGGAATTTGATTTGTTTCTTTAAAATTCGGAAAAAATGTAAATTCCGGAATTTTTCACTCGGCTCTGCCCATTTTTTCCGTCATAGCTCCGATCTCTCGGTTTTTGCCTATCCACACTTGCCACAGAATTGTAACATCTGGCGTTCGGCATATCTCGTTGAGTATCTCGCATACTTTCGCTTATACATCGTCGGAGCGGTCTAATTCGACGCCAACCGGCGTCGTTCCAGTCCAGCATCCGCTTTCCACGACGAACAATCCACCAAGGGAGAGCGAATTAAAAAATTAATATAAACTTTAGGATGCGAGGGATAAGGGGCCGGAGGTGAACGAGTGAAAAGTGTTTTTGATCCAGAAACCCCAAACTTTCGGTCTCTCCGCGGGTTAGAGCGCGGTACCGCTGCTGCGACAAAATTTTTGCTCGAAATTTTCGGTCAAACTTTTTTCACTTCTTTTTTCTTTTTATTTGCGATAAAAAAAAAAAAAAAAAAAAAAAAAAAAAAAAAAAAAAAAAAAATATTGAAATTCGATTGAAAAGTTGGATTGAGAATAATTATTTCGGGTAAAAAATGCGAAATATGAATTTAAAAAGCGGAGGCGTTGGGACATTCGAAATTCAGCCCTTATGAATAATATATTAATTCAGTCGCGAGACAATTATGCGTTGTCGATCTCTCCTTCTCGCTCCGGCATTCGTATTCTCTTTTTCTCGCTCGCGGTATCACTGCTGCTGCGTGTATAATTCATCTCGCTCGAGAGCGTCTTGCATAATCGAGTTGGTCACGCGGCGGGCGGGGCTCTCTTCTCTTCTCTCGGACCCTCGCCGCACCGTTGAAACTTCCACCCCGCGTTTCTCTCATTCTCAATGAAAAATCCATGCGAGAATATTCGCCTGCCTCCTCTTCCTCTCTCATATTCTTTCGCTCGAAGCAGCGAATCGCGTAAATTTCGCGGGCTCTAGTGTGTCGAAGAAGAAACTCGGAAACATCGTGAATTCTCCGTTTCGTTTCGAAACTGCGCAACCTACACGAACAAAACTTATTGCGCGATCCGCGAAACGGCCTTCATACCCTCGAATCGTTCCCTAAATGCGCCTCGAGCGGAGTTATTCATTAAATCCCACCGAATATTTCTTTTTTTTTCAATAGCGCGCTTTATTTTTTTATAAAAATATGAAATTTTATTTACATAAATATTTTGTTTAAAATAAATCACGAAATTCATTAGGTTCAAATGAAATTTCTATTTATTTTAAAAAATTCAGAAGATCTCCATAACAAATGAATGAGGAAATTTTGAACGGAATCCGATTGAATAAAAGCATCGATGCGTTTTTTTTCTCGATTAATTAAAAACCGAGGACGCAATGGAGCGAGCTCGTGTGGCAGGATTAAGGAAATTAAAAAGCAGGCTTGAAATGTGAGCTCGAGATGAAGAAGCAGCAGAGGGTGAAATCGAAAGCGACAAAAGAGCCCTTGGATTTTGAGGTTTCCCTTTCATCATCGCATTCGCGTTGCATCACACGATGCGAGTCGGCGTTGATTCGGCGGGAATCCGAGGATGGTAAGGAGACAGGATGGAATTTATATAGGTTTCGCAGGAGGATTCACTCTGTGGAACATGCGGAGAGGTTGAAAAGCCTCGGGGAGATCCAACGCTTAATAACACTGCCATATTATTATCGTTGATTCGTTGACTAGTAGAGTTTCTTGTGGATGCAGGTAATTATTTCGGCAAATTGTTAAAATGGAACCTGCCGAGGGAATGGATATTTGAGTAAAGCCTTGAGAGACACTGACGAGAGGCATGACGTTCCTAGGAAGAGAGAGAGAGAGAGAGACAATCAGAATCGAAGGACTAATGTCTACGTGATCCCATATTATGGGGGTGTAGAATAGATAAACGTTAACTTTGGCGTGAATTCGTACTCCAGCTTTGACGAGATGAAACTTTCGAGTTATCGTACGCCTCGTTGTAATAGCATCACGAGTTTCCTCCTGTACCGAAGCGCTATGTCGGCAAGCCTAACTTTTCTCTTCGCTATCTCTCTCCATTCTTGCTCGCAGCCACCCTGTAAATCAAGATAATTTTGTTATCCGCAGAGAAAACGAAAAAAATCTGTTTCATCAATCATTATTCAAGATGATCCAGAGTAAATGTCATGGTATTGAAAATGAATAATTATTTATACTCTTTCGTTGTGAAGGGGAAAAGAAAAATTCCTCCAGATGCTGCGAAAAATCATAATTCGAGTGAAAAATGCAATTTATTTCGACTTTTTCCATTTTTTTTTTTTAATTTTCATGATTTTTTTCGGTCATCTATGAATAATTACGTAATTGTCTGAATATCAAATGATTAAAAATATTATTTGAATATTGAATGATTGAAGAAAATTTTTAAAAAAAGTGATAAACCGAGTCTCGAGGTACCGAGTGTGATAAAAATTTCGATCGACGATGGAATCGGCAAAGAGAATTTCTTAACGCGAATAAAAAAAGGAGTATATATGGTAAACAAATGGAATAAGGAATGCGAGCTCCGACTTTTGCTGGAAGAGTTGTGAAGCGACGAGAAGAAGATGACGAGGCTCGCGTTCTCGAAAGTCGTTGATGGAAACTTGCCGCGATGGTGCGCGGCGCGCGGCGGCGGTATAGAATCACGAGACTGTGCAGCAGAGTTTCAGAATTCGGGAAACTTTACGTAATTAAGGTAAAGCTTTGAGACGACGAGCGAGCTACAGAGAGACATATAGAAATGGCAAAGAGTCCTTTGATGCCGCTTCTCCTTTACAATGCCCGAGCACAGGATCCTATTGTACTCACGTTCCCGCGGGATTCGCCAATCCCCGAGTTTATCAAATTCCTCTACTCATTCGCGATGATACAACCCTCAATTATCAACTGCTGAATCAAGCAGTCTATCCTCTTTCTCCATTTATACAACAAAAAAATTTCAATCCTCATCATTTTTATTCATAATTAATTAATCAATTAATAATGCGCTATAAAATTATAATGAACTAATTGATAATTAATTAATTATTAGATAATGAATTGTCGGTTGAAATTTGGTGGGTTATTGTGTTTCAGCAGCAACAACAACAGCAGCAACAGGCCCAACAACAGGCCCAACAGCAACAAACGCAGCAGCAACAGCAGCAACAGCAAACGAGCCAGTTGCAACAAGGGCATCGAGCAAATTCGCCAGGAAACGGAAGTGCGAGCAAAGGGAGCCCAGCTGCTCCGGCTAATTCGTCATCGCCTGCTAATTTAGTCGGCGCGACGACCAACAAACCACAGACGGAGTCGAAACCGGTCGAATGCAATCTTTGCAGTCGAACCTTCAAAAATATTCCTGCCCTCAATGGCCACATGAGATTGCACGGCGGTTACTTCAAAAAGGTCAGTGATTCCCTTTCGAAATTTCTCCCTGGATCGTTGCGATTAATAAAATTCATAAGATTATTCCGAACGATTTCGTCGAGCTCGAGTGAAAATAATTCATAGGGTGGCTCGGTAAATATTTTTTTCCACTCCCTGGTCGACGCACCAGAATAAAAATGGAAAATCAAGCAAACGAAAGCGAAAAACATGGAGAAAGATAACGATCCTTCGTAACGAAGAGTCGCTGCAGATTTATCGGGAGATCGGAGCTTTTCCCGATGATCGCGAAAAGCAACGAAAAAGCAGAAGAAGAAAAAAACGAGTAACGGGCCAGAGGGAGTTGAAAAAAGTTTAGCCTCTTGTTCGATACGCCCGAAGAAGAAAGTAAAATTCGAGAGGCGGCTTGATGAAGCTTTTCTGAAAACATTCAGTTGGCCGGATAGGGGTAGTTTTTAGGAAAGGGCTGAGAAAGCCGCCGAGTCTCGAGGAAGAACGAGGGGCCAAGATCTCAGGATATAAAGATGGACGTTAGGAGATAAGGAGGACGAGAGAAAAGAAAAAAGAAAATAAAATAAGGCCAAGTAGAATTGGAATTGAAAAGAAAGTTATAGGAAGAGAGGACAGGCTAGAAAAAAGAAGGAAAAAAGAAGAAAGTTGCAATCGCCGCAGCAAATCCAGACTCTAATGTTCCTCGCGCGCAGTGTCTCTATCCGCAGCAGAGCGAGAAAGAGAGAGAGAGAGAGAGAGAGGGAAAGCTCGTGAAGACTCCCTACCGGAAAAGCTAGTGGAAATATAGGGAGGTGGAAAAACGATTCGGATAAAAAGAGGGTGGAATGCGGACGAGGTAAGTTTGGAAAAGATGGAAAGATAAGAGGATGATCGAATCGAAGTAAACCCATTAACAAGCTCTTTCGTTCAGCCTGGCTAAGGGTGCATGGAGATCGAACCGATCCAGTCTTGCCAGCCAAACGCGCGCGGCTCCTTCGATCCGAGAATCGAGGATACCGAGGAATCGAAGGGAAAGGGATAAGCTCCAGAGATATCAAAGCTCCCTCCTCATACCCTCTCTCTCGCTCTCTTCCTGGATAGCATTGAAACCCAATTGAAAGTCTTGCTTCGCATCTCAATCCACGACGTCACACCGAGCAAACATTGTCTCGAGCTTTATCCATTATGCAGATTGAATCTGACTGTGGTTTCCCTTTTGAGCAACTTTTCCTTCAGCCACGTGTGGATTTCTTACAAAAAAAAGCATTGATTGTAAGCTTTACCTGACCGCGCGCGTAACGTTCTCCGAGATTGAAACTCTGGGAAAAATAAAGTTCCGGATAAACGCGGAGAGAGCGATTGCTCGGAGCAATCGACTCGAGGGTTTGGTGAGCAAATATAACGAAGCTCCGATGAAGCTGTAAAAGAAATGAGTCTTAAAAATTTGTCGGAAACTGCACGAGGCATGAAAATCTGGAGAATCTGGAGTAAATCGGTATGGACGATGGTCGTGATTCATAGTAGGAGATGTGAATAATCCATCGGCCGGCGAAATGTCGTAGAGGATGGAGGGATCGTTGATTGCGGAGGCTCGATCAATCTCTGCTGTTGGAACGAAGACACGCGTTACATCCGATATTTGGGGAATTAGTGTCTCGGGGATGAATGAGTCGGCAATCCGGGTTGGCGTTACAGTTTCATGTTTCGCCGGGATATAAATCGAAAGCATATAGATGTGTGCGTAGTATATATGCGCTCGCGTCGACGTTCGAGTCTGTATCGAGAAGGACACGGTTCCGCGAGCACGGGATCGTATTGATGATCGTGCTGATGGCAGTTTTCGGAGCAAGTATGAGAGGCGGGGGATGGGAAAGGGGGACGAGAAGGGGCGGGATGCTTCGAAGGGAGTTTCTCTTGCCTCGATTCGCAATCAATTCTGCACATTAGTGTCCCGTTCAATATTCATGAAGCAGCCGCCGGTTAGATAGTAACAGCGCTCGGCTTCGGACAAACTGGCGGCCCATGTAGCGTTACGAAAATGGCCACTGCTCAGTAACCGTCTACAACGGCGCATACGTGTTGCTGCACGATACATATCCTGCTCGTACGTGTATTAAACCTCGGAGACACGTTACGTAGGACGCACACACGACGATATACATCGAGCACCACCGGTTGGAGCCGAACAGGAGCGTCAAAGACAGAGCGAGTTCAATTTCGTATATCACGCTGATGTATCCAACTCGGACGTAGGAAATTGAGGTTGCCTCCTGATCTCGCCCTCCTTTAATCTCTCCATCGGTCTCCCTCCGTCTCTCTGTGTCTCTCTGCCTGTTTATGCCTGATGCTTCTTTTGGCTTGCGGAGTATGAGAACCGGCGAGGGAGAGAGAGAGAGAGAGAGAGAGAGAGAGAGCGCACAGCCTCCCGCGTAGAACGGATGAACGAGCGTAGGTTGATGAAGCTTCGTGACGAAGGGACGCGGATATACTATGTATGTAGGACAGGACGTGATTGAAGGATACAGAATTACCATCGTTCGCGAAGCGCCTACTTGCTCAACGCTATTGTCCATTCTCGAAGCATCCAATTGGACTTCCGGTTTAGACTCCCCCCCTCTCTCGCTCTTGCCTTTGCCGCTTCTCGGTCCGATTTCCTTCGGCACTGCATCAGGCCTCAAACTTTAGCGACGATCCCTTCTCGACTACAAACGGATCGTTCAACCGTTTCGCTTCACAATGACGATCCTCGATTCATCCACTCTCCCTCGTTCCCTCAATTTCTATACACTCGGCCACATACATCCATCCAAATAAATTCGTCGTCTATATATGTCGAGGCTCTCTGGTTTAGGATTTAGACGAGATACCGGAGATTCCATCACGGGCTAATCGAATGCGAGTACCTCGATTAGCCGAGGCTCAGTCATTAACCCTCCTCCTCCTCCTCCATGCCCGATCACCAAGCGTATCAATTTAAGGGGGTACGGCCTGTAATCCGCTTCTCCCCTATATATACAATCTATGGAAATACTGTGGTGCTTTTCTCCTATCACCCAATAAGCAACGTGTCAATATGAGCTTTCGATATGACGAGCTCTTGATCAACTGCAATCGAAAAATTCGAGTTTCTCGACACCGTCAGGTCCTAATTTATATGAGACTGAAGCTCGCAACCCTTGGCTCCAACGAAAATTCCAAAATTCATCACAATTTTCGAATCGATTTTTTTTTTTTTATCTCAAAAAACGTCGTTTTATTTCTAGCAAGAGGCGAATAAAATTTTATCTCCAAGATGTAACCCAACAAGTACAAATTGCGCGTGCTTATGATTTTGTCCATTTGTGTTTCGCAGGACGAGAACAAGAAGACAGAAAAAAAGGAAACTCCTGGTCCACCGTTACAAACTGCTTCGGTCAATGTCAGAGCTCTCATTGAAGAGAAAATCATACAGAAGAGAACGACCGGTAAGTCAAGCTCGTGGTATAAACATTTTGTATATGTCGAACGAAGTCGCTTTGGCTCGCTTGAAAAATATACTCGCGTTATTAGGATGTTGCGCGGTCGCAGCAGGAGATGAACTCTTCGTTGCTTATCTGCCCTCTCATTGCCACCATTTTTCGTTCCTTCTTTTCTCTCTCTCTCTCTCTCTCTCTCTCTCTCTCTCTCCGACCCTCACCCATGCAATATTTCGTAGACTACGCGGTCCATGGACTGCCGAACAACGGGACACTGATTTACGGCGTTCGCATGCCAGAATATTTCTCGCATTGTCCACGCCGTTTCGATAAATCAAAAGCTCGAACGAGCGCGCGTCTCTTTTCTCTATCCCCGTCTCACTTATCCTCGTACTTTCCTTCCATTTTCGAGCTTGCTCCACCGCTCCAATCGACTTTCCGCGATCATACATATCCCCATACGTTCCATTTTTTCAACATCCGATGCCACCCATTTTCACAATAAAACCATCATTTTTTTTTTTTTTCATTTATCGAACATCTATACTCGAATATTTCGTAACAAAGTCCAACGAGAAATTCAACGATTTATCGCCGATTTCCGGCCCAACCTGCGGTCCCTATTCCCCTAACTTTTAACTACGAGAGACGCATCAATTAATCCAAACAATATTTTTTTCTTTGCCAATTATATTAGGCAACCAGGAAGCATGTCAAATAATTAATCAGGAAATCTTGAATTTCGGAAAATATTAAAGAACAAACGAACCGAAAATTGCCATTTTGCAATTTTTCTCTCTGCAGGAGCGAAGAAGGTTTTTTTTTTTTTACCACTTGCCAAGGTCGTGATAACCTGCAACTTTTTATGATCGAAAGAAAGGATTGGGAAAATGATAAACTTGGATAATTAAGGGAACGGTCTGGAATTTGAATTTTATCGTCGACACTCAATTATAGGGATTTTATGGTTACAAAAGTTTGGCCATTACGAGGCCACTCTCCTTAATTAGAAAAAGAAAAAGAAAAAAAAAAAAAAAGGAGGCAGCTAACGTAAATTCAGCAAATTTTATCCCCCAATTAACGACGAGAACAAATTCTCTGTAAAGTAAAGTGCGCCGTTCAATACGTTTTTTTTCCTACTCGCGGGACTTGGCGATTCGGGCGTAGAACGAGAGGCTTGAAAAAACGTTGAAAATTTAAAAACCAAACGACTTTTCCGGCTAGCGCGCTTTTTCGTTCGTTCGTTCGTTGGCCGCGCGCGCACGCGGTTATCTCACTCGATCTTCTGTGTTTACGTACGAAAAGCTCTCTCACGCGCTTATATTATCCCGGGTTATTCCCGTGCATGCGTTTTCCTACCGAAGGGGAAATCTTGGCAATTCGAGACGGTAATGCAAAATGGACCGACTCGAAAAAGCTCAATTAATTTTTGGAACGTCAAATTTCCCTGGCTTTTCTGCCAAAAATCATCGAATTTATTGTGGAAAATAAAAATTTATCGGAAATTTCGATCCCGCAAGCAAAACAATGATTTTTCCTCCGATCGTTCCATTTTCCCTCGCCGTGTCGTCTATACAGTATGTATGTATGTATATATACGAAAAAGTGACTGCGTACTCTTGGTAAAAGCAATTTGCCAGGCCGCAATCGATGATTGCCAATTTGTAAAAATCCCTCGCAGCTTAACGACCGAACGACGCCCTCCAAAAGCATCCTCGCTCTCTCCATCTCGCTTTTTCCACTTTTGCCTCTCTTTCCTCCTCGCTGGAACCAGCACCGCGACGGAAAGAACCTCCATGGAGCCGAATCGCGGCTGATTTCGTTCCAAGAACCAACCTCACCCTTGTCCTTCAATCAAACCTCTCGCTCTCTCCTCCTACCTTGATGAATGTTGGAAAATTAAAGCTCCGAGTTTCGCAGATATAGTAATCGGCTTGCTAGTTTCCGCGTCGAATAATCCGATGGAAAATCAAGAGAACAAGAACGTCCGTTCCTCTCGACAATGAATAATTTTCAACTTTCCTCATTTTTTTTTTCTTTTCTTTTTGTTTCTTTTTGACCGGCTGTCCATCGACGCCTTCAAAGAAATCATGTCACGCATTAGGAAATTCATTTTTTTGTCACTACAGGACGATGGTGCGCGGGACGGAATTCTTTTCACGTCCGGAAAGAGATTATTAAAAATTCTTTACCGAAATTCTCCCGAGGCTATTTCAAATAAAATAATTAGCCACGTTCTCGCCAAGTACAAAGACAATTAATATTGGCTTTGCTAGTTTTATCCATTGTTGAGCTCCAAATTCTTCTCCATTTTACTCGTGGATTTGTTTTCATCCCGAAGCAGTCGAGTTCTCCGTGAAAATACATTTTTCTCTTTCATCATATTCGCTGGAAATATGAGAAAAATTATTTCCGTCTTATACTTTTTGGAGAAACAACTAATGCTTCGGAAAAATCACTTCATTAGCATGGGCTAAGGTTTTTTTTTAATTAAAATAAATTACCCACGTTTCGTTCGACCTCCGAGCCTCGATTTTCTTCTTTAAATCTCTTTCCTCTATTTTCGATTTATTCGCTATTTTTCAATAAACCAAAATATAAAATTTGAAAATTCCATAAAACTTTGAAATTTTTTCGTTCAATTGTCAACTTTTTCCGATTTTATTGTTTTTTCATAATTGACGTTGTTGTTATTTTCATCCTCCTTGTCCTCCCACTCGATTAATCAACGACACCCCGATGGAAAACCCTCGAGATCATCTATAAAGTCTCGTTGAAGAGTTCGCGACGACGAAATTCAGTAGAAAATGCAGCTTTTGTTCAGACCTCATTCTCCGACGACGACAACGACTATGAGCTTTTTTTCTTTCTCTCTCTCCATCTCCTATCTGCCGCTGTCGTCGTCGAGCCCATCGAAAAGGGGTGTTTTTCGACGCGATGTTTATTCCACCGGATAACTCCGTGAACACTCCCACGTTGACGCGTTGATTGAAAAATGAACGAGAGACCACCTCGTCTCGTCGTTAGTTTGCTCGCTCGCTCCCTCATTTTCATCCTTTTTTCTTTATTTCCTTTCTTCGACCCCCGGCTCTTTTCCTATTCTCTTCATCTCGAAACGATGCATTCGCGTTAAACGAGCAATTATACGCCAACGGTGAAATTCACAATGAGCTCTTAATTTCCAATCGGACGCTTTCGTTCCTTGCAAACTTTGCTACCAAAAAAAAAAAAAAAAAAAAAACAACAACAACAACACCGAACGTCGAAAATTGATAAAAAGGAAAATATTAAAAATCATTTTGCCAAAAGTTGCATCATTTTGAAAAATGAACCCATTTCTATCAGCAACAGAAGCGAACAACGGTAATCAGGCTCGATCGAATTCGGTACTGGCTGCTCAAAACGATGCTTCCTCTCACGTCATCGGCAAAACAAGTTTCGCCGTGCCAGCGCCTCCGCCTTTGGCACCGGGTGAAAAAAATCGAAGGCTTTCCGACACCGAGCACTTTCGTCAGCCCAACGTCACGGTGGTCGGTCACGCCGCGGTCCAGAAGCAGCTCCAGGAGGCTCAGACCCAGGCACAGGCACAAGCGCTCGCCGACATGATCCTCAAGGTAAAAAATCAAATACGACAAAAAAAAATTCGCCACTACATATCATTATCATTTTTTCGTCAATTTTGCAGGGAACGACCAAAATGGCTGTCAAACGAGCAACCTCCGATCCAGGTCAGAGGGTCCAGTTAACTTACCAGACTTCGGTCGCCCCGACGACTGCAACGCCACAGCAACAACAACAACAACAACAACAACAACAACAACAACAACAACAAGTACAACAACAGCAAATCAGTCAGACGGAAGCAACGACGCAATCCACTGTTTCGGAGAGTTTCACCATGACCGGTTATTCCGAGGACGGTGGATACTTCAGTCCCAGTTTGCAGGATGAAGTTTTCCAACAGGTCACCGCAGTACCGGACTCTGTTCTCCTTCACGCTACACAATTGGATTCCATTCAGGTTTGAATTACTTCCATCCAATCGTTTTCGTTTTTTTTTTTTTTTTTTTTTTTTTTTTTTTTTTTTTTTTTTTTTTTTTTCCCAAAACCAAACAAAAGTATAAAATTCAATTTTTCTCGTCTCGTTCGTGTTTAATTCGTCTAATGGGGCTTGATCGATCGGCAGTTCCAGACGACGAGTCTCCTGCAAGAACAACCAACGGATCAACTGCAAGAAATAACGCTGGAGGATCGTTTCACGAGCCAGCACACGGTAAATCCGGATCTGCAGGCTCTGGTGAATTCTCCACTGCCGGATTCGTTGGCAGAGTTTAGTACGTACGGTGCGCAGTTTACAGAGAGTCCGCACACGTTGCCGACGCAGTCGCCATTGGCATCGCCACTGACGAGACACGATAGTCCGAGCTTTACGTATCCGACACCACCGGCGAGTCAGGAAGGATTGTTAACGGGAAATTTGCCGTTATTGAGTCCGCAAGAAGAGGCGGATACGGTGAGGTCCGCGTCGTCGCCTTTGTCGGCAGCGTTTTACACGACGACGATGTCGTCGGCGGCAGCGGTCGAGGAAGCGCTTAGCGAGGTCCTTCCGGGAGAATCGGAAACGGACGCGGATTTATACGGGCCGGGTTCGCCGAATCCAAACTCCCCGTTGCCAAGTCCGTTGTCAGCGACGCCAGCGCCATCGCCCCTTTCCTCGTTACCGGCCTCGTCGGTGTCGTCACCGGGTCCAGCAACTTTCTCCACTGGATTTCCGGTCTCGCCGCATCACGCGCTCCAAAACCAAATGATGCCAAACTCGGAGGATCCTCTTTTATCCTCCAGTCCGAAGGACTTTATCGTCGGACGCCGAAAATTTGAATTTCAATCGTACAAACTGTTGACGAGCGAAAATCTTGTAGATTTTGGCCTCGGCAACGGAAGTCTCGCCGGAATCGTCGTCGATAATAACGGCGAGTACAAACTCATTCAAACCGCTGGTCTACAAAAAGCCAACGTTCTCGTACAGTCCGGATCTCCGAGCCCGGCCGCCGTGACCTTCAGAAAAGAAATTCGTCTGGCGACTCCGAAAATCGAGACCGGAATAAACGTTTCGAACGTTTCGAATCAAACTCTCAACGTTCAGAGCCATCAAACTTTTCCTACCAATCAACTCCACCAACAAGCCATCAATCCTGCCAAATTTCTCATTCAAACGACAAACCCAAAAAGCATTAAACACAAAATAACTCGCTTGCCCGTCCCCGTCGAGCACATAAAGGAAGAACTTTTGGACGATGACATTTTTCTCAGTCCCGTAAATCTCAATACTCCTCCCCTCAACATCAACATCAGCAACAACAGTCCCGTCAGACAATCGAGAAAACGACCCAGAATCGAAGGACATTATGCCAACTCGTCCCATTCCTTCCCATCGCGATTGAGACGCGCTTGCGATCGACACTGGGACAGCAGTTACACACCCCCTCCGATTCTCGATCCCTCAAGATCCGGATCCGGCCTTTATGCCAGACTCCATCAACACGAACGCGACAATGAATTCACCTCCGACGACTCTCAAGGCAACGATGGACCACCACCCAGAATCAATATCGACACGAGATATCAAGCGACTATTCCACCTCTCGGATGCGACGGCGATCGCGGACGAGGCGGACGCGAAACCGATCATCCTCTCTGGGATCCTGGCATAACTAATCATCTCACCGACACCGAACGTGAGTTTTTTCGTTTCTTTCCCCCCACGCTCCACAATTCCTTCATTCGCTATTTCGATCATTTGCTACTTTATTATTGACGTTTTTCCAGTCGAAATGTATTTGCAATTCGCCTGCTGTGCCGCGACCCCGGGTGGAGGAAGAAACAAGGAATACGCGCTGCATTTGTTACACATGTGCAAGGGAAACATTCGTGTGAGCAACTTTTCAGCTGCAAATTTTTTTTTTTAAAAGAATAATAATTTTCAATGAATTAGTTTTTTAGTCATTTTGGAAGATAAAATTGGGGAAATTGTTGAAACAGGAAGCGATGCTGAAATTGATGAGACCGACCCCGACATTGCCGTTGCAACAACATCCATTGTTGAGTTACGAGTGTACGGAATCGGATCGTTGGACGTCCCACGAGATGGACGTTTTTTACCAAGGCTTGCTCGAATACAACAAGAATTTCGTGGCGATATCGCGCGACGTTGGGACTAAAACGTCGAAACAGTGCGTGCAATTTTATTACTTGTGGAAAAGGCTGTGTCCGGAGGAGTACAAGAGGCTCAGAGCGAGACACGGTGAACCAAAGATCAAGAGTGAGTTCAGGGATTACACTCGTGACACCAAGGACACGAAGGAACTCCGAGACGCGATTGCCTCCGTTACGGAGATGGACTTTAGCGACGAGAAATCCATACTTCATCGAACACTCGTGAGTCTAGAAAATATCATTTTTCCAGCCTAAAAATTCAAACATTTCCATCGATTTTTCATTTTCAAAAAATTAAAAAAAAAAAAAAATTGCTAACGCAGTTACAGACGAACGAGAGAGAAAATTCGGCGACGCTTACGACGAGCGAAGGAGAATTGAGGCTTTTTGCTTACGACTGTCCCGATGTGAGTATCTCGACGATTTTTATTCTCTATTCTTAAAAATTCCATCAAAATATTCATCCCGCTTTTATTATTCACAAAGCTTCGTTACACTAAGTGTGTGTCTATCGTGATTGTTCCGTTTGTTCGTTTTAACCCCAATTTTTCTAACCAACGTGCAAATAATTAAACGAAATATTAAAAAAAAAAAAAAAAAAAAAAAAAAAAAAAAAAAAAAAAAAAAAAAAAAAAAAAAAAAAAAAAAAAAAAAAAAAAAAAAAAAAAAAAAAAA
>JAPYYS010001956.1:0-20880 GCA_030522525.1 Campopleginae sp. 14b
TGCGATGGGAATCTTTGTAGATGGAGAAGCCCTTAAACAAAATGTGTTGAGGGTGTACACGTTTCTCTGTGAAATGCAGCTATTCATTATTATTTTTTTCATACTTGGCTATGTTGCAATGATTTCATTTCTTTTTGTTAATCGAGTTCGAGAATTTTTTATAAGATTTTCATAAAGGTCAAAAGATCGTTCGTGGGGAGGAAAAATGCAATAAATTTTTTGAAGAAATATAATTTTTTATTCCAAAGTGATATCAAGAAAATTGAGTTATCAGTTCAAATATTTACAATCATTTTTTTACAGATTTATTTTCTTTTTCAGAAGGGAATTTTTATTTTTCAAAGCAATATAAAGAAAATTGTGTCGTCATTTTTATTTTCTACTCGCGAACGCGGCGAGCGGGGCGCGCGGTGACCCGACGATAACTCTCTACACTCGGGCAGTTGCGCGCCGGCCGCAGACCTGTGCGGACCTGTTGTGGCGGTCGCTCCGTTTACCTCGCGTTCGAACTTTCTGCGTCTTGTGGGTAAAAATATAAAATTAGAAAATTAATAAAAATAAGTGGCAACGGAAAAGTGCAAGTGCGATTGGAACTTTTTGTTTCTGTATTAGCGCGTCGATTAAGTGAATAAAATGTAACATTATGCTCTCAAATATTTGTTGAGTGTGTGCGCGAGAAGAGCGTTGAATATTGAGAAAAAAAGTTGATGACGAAAAGTCGCTTGTTGCGCGAGTTTCCGAGTTTTGCAACGGAAGATTATTTTGTTCTTTTTATTTGCCTGCTCGCTCAGTAGCCACGAGCTTTGAACGTGATCTTGGACTGCATGCATGTATATAAATACACAATATGAAGGGGACCAAGCACTGTATAATCAATCGATGATTAATCGGTATTTGCGCCACTCGACGTAAGCGTGCAAACACCGCCGTGCATTAAAAAATTTTCTGACGTATTCGGAGCCGAGATTTTTTTGCGCAACCTCCACTTTCGAGACAAAGTTCGTTCTCATTTCTTCTTTAATATTACGACCTTTTATGTTCCCCTTGCCATTGAAACCAGCGACGAAGTTGCATATTTTAGTGAGCACGATCAAAAGTTCGATGCATCCTCGATAATCAGTTCAATCCGAACAAAAATAATCAACAGAATCATCGTCGAATCGGATCTCGTGCGCAATAATCGATAAACACCAATCAAAGTGCTCCAATCAGTCAGTCAGCTGATCGAAATCGATCGAGTGAACGTCTCCGAACCACTAAACAAACAAATCAATGAGCATATTTTTCTCCTGCCGTGAGACCGTTCGTGTTGATAATAATAAAAAAAAACTACGATGATTTTCACCGGGAGATCGGTCGATGCGTTAGACGAGGTACGCGACGTTCAGGCCGAAAATGAACGTCGCGATGTTAGTGCTATCGCTATTGCAGCTGGCTGGTTCTCCAGTCTACGGAGACCTGGCAGAAAGAACAAAAAGGGTTATCAGAAACAGGCGAAGAGCGCATGGGATCTCAGCACATTGTCTATGGTCAGTAATACCTTAAGGAGCTAGATAACACGTTAAGCAGCCTATTGTATTCTGGCATTTCCAATTATCCACCTGAAATTATTATTAATATTGAATTGATATTATTATTATTGGCAGAATTGAAATTTTTGTTTTTTTTTTTATTAATTTTTTGAGAGGGAGAGTTTTATTTTTTTGCAAAACATTCGTTGCGACTTCAAAATCTTCGAAAGTCCTTTAACACTTTGCTTAGCTGGCGTGAACGATTCTCGAAACACTGGCTCTGTTAGAAGCAAACTTGGAAAATCACGTCGATTTTGTTATCGAAATTTGGAAAAAATTTAATGGCTCGCCTTGGTTACAAGAATGACGTTGCACTCGAGATTAAGAAATTATTTATCTTCAAATTCATAAAATGATTTAGCAGAAAAAAACTTTGAGGATGAGTTTTTGGGAGTATTAATTAAAAAAATCAAACTCATTTGATGCAATGAGAATCTCAATTTTGAGAATGACCGAGATTTGTTCGATGAATTAAACTTTTTTACGATCAAGAGATTCTACGGTCAATTATTCACCTTTTACACACGAAGATTTTCGTGGAAATAAACATCAAGTCTTCTGCTTCCTCCGAACATTCATGGTGATGGAGTTAAGATGGGTGGAAATTTTTCATCCACGTCGCTCTGGCTTCCCATTTTTTATGACAAGAGAAAAAAAAATAATTTAATTGATAAAATAAAATTGGCTCCAATTTTTGTAGTTTCTCACTAAAAATTGAGGCTCTAGAAAAAAAAAACGAATTTTGATGAATTTCAAGAGCATTTCAACACCGTACATTTATCTTTTTCTCCTCAGCGGAACGTGGTATCTGCTATCGTTGTAACTTGTTCGTTTTTTTTAAAATTCTTTATTTACTGGTCGTAATTTTTTTTCTTGACTCAATCATTCAGTTTCCACAAATTCTTGTGTTATCTTTGCCCTGTCGATATTGTAGCTTATCACTCACAAGTACGGTGTATTTCAATCCTCCTAAAATGTGCAAAGCCTTCAAGTATTGACATGAAAAGTGACTGAGACGTAGAGAAGCGAGCCTCGAATTTCTTCCCGCATCATTGACGTCAGACTCTCGATTGAAAAATAGCAAAAAGCTTTATACCATGCACTTCTATACATCTTTGGTCAGAAATGTCTTTGGCCGTTCCCCGCGCAAAAACTACTCGACCGGTTTCAAGGAATTCTTCACAGAAATGAAGCTCAAGAATCAGAGTAGGATCTGAAGGATGCTGAAGTTTGCAACGTTGGAATGCAACGAGAAATATTTATTTTCATTGATAATTTGTTTAATTTTCAAAATTATGCAAATTTTTCGAGCCGATTTATTTTTATGAGAGCAAAAACCGATAATTTTATCATTATAATTAAATCCTGAATATAAATAATGGGCTTCGGCTAAGAAAAAACAAATTTCGTTGCATTCCAACGATGCAAACTTCAAAGTCATAGGATCGGAAAGGTTCCGAATTTTTTTCAAAAATTTTCTTAATAGAATTGCGAACGGGGTATTCGAATTTTTTTCTCGCTGTCAGACTTTGAAGGCTCACTGGTGATTCAAAAATGCAGATACATGAAGAACGCGGATACCGAATTCACGATTATTGAAAAACGAAGAGAATGAGCCGTGGCTGAGCTTCTGATTCCAAATAGGAAAAAAGTTACAGCCAATTTTGTAAATTCTTCGAAATTTCGAAAACTTCATAATTCAAAATTTCCGTCAATATTTTTTTTTTCACTTCGAGAGAATAACTTGGAACCTCACATTTCATTGGGGGTGTCGCCGCGGGGCTAACTCGCTTACTTCAATACTGCTCTTTGTTGTCGAGTCGTATAAAATGTACGAAAACGTGAAAACAAATGTTTGCTCACTCCCACGTGTTTCTACAAATTGAGAGAATGGCTTAAAGCGTTCGAAACATATTTTTCGGTAGAGTTTTAACTTGATGTTATTTTTATCTTTTGTTTTTACAAACATTTGTTCGCTCTTTTCCAGCACGTGAATTTGCATTGTTGGCTCTCGTGTTGTTTTTCAAATACTGACTTTCCTCATATCAGACTCTTTCATCTCCATTCGTTTCGATCGAAGCTCGCTTTCTGTTTGTTCATTATTATTGAATAAATAAAAGCCTCCCATCAGCTTTTTTCCAATACAAATAAAACGACAAAACTGATGAGATTTACGAGATAATTTCTTGACTGTATGACATTTTTATTTATCGAGACGAGATATAAATGAAAAGTGATTTGTATCGTTCGTTCGAACTGCATTAATGCACATGACGTCATACTGCATTATGCACTTGAAATAAGCAATAGCGTGTGTGTGCCCGATCCAAGACTCATGATTTTTATCGCGAAAGATGCCATTAAACATGAACGACAGCGAGACCTGCTATATCGATCAATACAAAATTGTCTGTACGGGATGTCGGAATAAAAATATTCCCACTAAATTCGGCCATTAAATTTCGTCGCAAAATATTCTCATATCAGCTGAAACGAAGCGCCGCACAATGGACCACTAAATGATTAAAAAAAAAAAATCATGGAACGCCGTAATTTTTTGCCTCAAAAATGAATAAATTTTTGAAATAATGGGAAAATTCAATTCGCCCCGGAACCATCTACGAGGGGAATGAGTGCTTTTGTTTTTTTTTGTTTTATCTCTTGTGCATACGCGGGTGTACGTTTCACCCTTTTGTTCCATTGGGTTTGGCGGGAGGGTCAAATTTTTTTGTCGGGAGTTTCGCGATATTTCTATAACGCGTCGTACTCGCGAAAATTCATGCAAATGAAATTTTCGTTGTATGTTCAAACGGAGACTAATGGATTTTGAAAAAATGTGGTAGCAAAAATAAATGGCAGGAAGCCGGAAAACGTTGCTCAATTGTTTCTGCGAAATGGCTGGATGAATGAGCGCGTATCGTGTAAATATGAACGCGATCGACAGATATCGGACTTTCCCCTCCTCTCGGGCCTGCGTCTGACAGGCAGAGCCGCGGGGAGAGGGTGCCCGGAGGATAACTCAGAAATGAATGACTGTAGGAACTTGCACATGACGATGACGCAAAACCCTTTTTTTCTTCGTAGAATTTGTTCTTGTGTTGTTCCCCGTATGACGTTGCACAACCGCTCGAGAGAGTCACGATAAATTCGCACGTTATCACTGTGTACACTCGCGATCGCGTCATACCAGGTGAAAAATTTAACGATATTCTCAGCCAAGCAGCCAAAGCGCTGGATACAACTTTTTTTCCGATTCTGCACTCGACGTTCCTTTGGCTTATTGCAAACTCATTGGAACTCGGTAAAAAAAAATATAGACCCTTAATCGGTTGAATTATTATCATTTTTCCTTGACCTTGATTCCCGCAAAGACGGACTCTCAAAGGTACGCCCTTCGGAAAGTCAGGAACTTGACGTAATTGAAGTTTGCATCGTTCGTGACCAACGAAAAATATTTAATGCGTTCACCATTCTTTCATGTTTGCCAATCGCCTCAATAATTTTTTGACATTCAATTTTTCATATGCGAAAATTGTTTTAAACCGATGATACAGTTTTATTTTTGGCTCTGCTTCGATAAAAATATAATTTATTAATTCCGTCCTCCAACCATGCAAACCGACTTCATGGGAACTTTTTTAGAATTTTTTTTTTGGTTCTGCAAAATTTTTTGAACGTCAATGAATAAAAAAAAAAATCAACGAGAATGATAACGGAATTATATCTGAACATCTCGACATCATGGCTGGCAGGAATAAATTTTACATGGTCGTAACAGACACAATCGAATGGGAAATCCAAGAATTTCGTTTCGGTGTATCGAATGAGTTATTTGTCAAGTTCCAAAGAATTGTGAGACGGAATGATAGAAAAACAAAAATTGACAACGTATGAAAAATGCTCGTTCAGTACGAAGAAAACGATTCGATACGTTTGCGTTGTGCTCGAGTAAAATGATCAACGCCAGAGAACCATTGGGACTGTCAATACCGCTCCAAAGTCGTTCCCAAAGCCGCCGTATCGAGGAGTTCGAAAAAAAACCTTTTTTCACGCTTCATTTTCGAGTAAAAAATCTCAAACTCGCAAATGTATTTGTTTATTGAATAATTACTCAGAATTAAATAAATTAGCAACGACCGATGAAAAGTTTCTGAAAAAGGAATGAAACCTCATTCTGTTTATTCCGACGTCGCATATTACCTGAGCCAAATGTATGTTTCGTGTGGGAAGATTTATTACACGTAACGACACAGAAAAAGTCATTCGGGCAGGTACATCAATGCAGATTTAAAAAAAAGACAGGCAGCTTATGAAATATGAGGATTTTTTCTCGTTACGGATATTTGATCAAATGGGTCGAGTACTCGTCATCATTCTCTACACTGACGCTATCTACATTTTATTTTCTAACTTGGTCGTTTTATGTAAAGTTGAACCGAACCGTCTATGCGTTTTATTTATGTAGGAGCGTTCCCCCTGGGCGCTCTCTTTGCTCTCGTATCATACGTTCATGTCTCATCGAGCCATGCTACAAACAAAAGATCTTGGTTGTCATAAAAATACTTGATGTATTATCGTTCACTTGGCTTTGGTGAATAACGTTGCCAAGCATCCCCTACAAACTCGTGTCGTTGACCGGATAAATGTGTCGTCGATTACTTTTTTATATCTTTTAAATATTGTCCCAGGTATGCCCTTAATTTGAGCTTCCGAGAGACTATGGCTTAACAAGCAATTATCGCAAGCTGTGCTCTACTTATCCCTCAGCGGATTTTATCATTTTCTTCATTTTCCAGACCACTGGACAGAATCATAAAATCCTAATAGTTCTCATTATTGCTTCCTTTGCATTTGCCGATTCGAACCATCACGTATCGCCAATATGGCTCAGGTTTTTAAATGATTCCAGGTCGCGATAAAGACCGAGAGATACTAAAATTTGTCGTGTCGTTTCTTTGAATCCTTATGGTTGTTGTATAAATATGGATACGTGTCGGAGACCGTAGACTTCTCGTATTGTTCAAGCCAGACACGTCTGGCTCACACTCTCTCATATACATATAAACATTCGCATCAAACACCTGGAGGAAGCAGAGGACAAAAATTCATTGATTCATTAAATTTCGTCGATTCTCGACCGATGAATTTTGGGAAGTAAAAACAAGTCGCGTTCGCAAATATTATTTGACAGTGTTTATAATCATGTTTGGATCGTTCGAATGCAATGGAATTCATTGATTTATTCAATTATCTGGAACGCAGAGCCAAAAATAAAACGGCAGTGTCGGTCTACGACGGTTGTTGCAAATGAAAAATTCAATTGCAATGAAATATTGAGGCGATTCTGAAAATATTAAATTATGGCGAATTTTTTTTTTTTTTTGTCATTTAATTTGAAACTACAATCTGTTACATAAATAACAATAAATAGTTGTGATGTTTAAGGATATAATATTGTGGTTAGCGGTTGCATCCAGCGATGCACACTGCACTACTTTTCACTGTTACTTTTTTTTTTTTTTTTAAATAAATTTTTTAAATAAATAGATGAATGAATAAATAAAAAATAATAACAATCATAATAAATAAATTAATAAAACTTTGAAAATGGTGGCGATTTTCCGTACTGGTTTAGTTTTTGGCTCCCGAAAGAGAATCGTTTTAGCTGCTGAAAAAAAAAGCAGCACATTTTTCGAGTCACAAATTTTCTCTTTATTTTTCTAATCGATTTTTCTTCCTCTCAACTTAGTGCTGGTTCGGATGCGGTGGTTTTTATTTACAGTGGAAGCCTCGGCTATTTTTGATGTATGACGCGATCGTCGGTTTTTTTAAATCCTTCTGGAATTCACAAACCTCGTGTCGCATAATCCATTCTGTTTTCTCGATACTTTCAAGTTTGGTCAACACGATGAACTCATATTTGGTATTTTTGCTCGAGAGTTCAGTGGCCTGGCTAATTGTGATAAGGAATAACAAATCAGTTCTTCGTTTTTTACGTCAATTCAGAGTATAATTCAATTAGAATACGTTGTGTTTTATATTCATCATTTTTAAACGAGCGTCGTCAATTTTTCCGACTGAAAATTATTCAACGCTGTTTTTTCCCGGCGTCAATTTGGCTAGAAAAAAAAAAATGGCGCGTGTCTGTAAGTTTGAAGAAAAGACGCTGCGGCCTCATGACGAACGATTAGAAATTGGCAAAGGTCCAAAAATGTTGGCATCGTGGCCTTGACAAAATCCGCACGAGTCACGATGCGTCGAAGAACGTTCAGAAAGTTAAGATGATAAAAAGTTCGTGGGAGAAAGAGCCGGACAAACATGTACGCGGAGAATTGAAATTTTTGTTTTCTTCTCTCGCGGAGAACACAGTTCGCAATGGAATTCCAGGGAAAAATAAACCCGCAGAAAAAAACGGAATTTTTCTTGTTGTCGTGGCCGTGTGTGTGTATCCATGAACACACAGTAATCGAAAAAGCTACGTCCGACCGTTACATAAGCGTAAAGAACGTTCGTACAACGCCCATTCATTAAACTGGGTCGGGATGTGAATAAAGCAAAAGCTCTTTACGACCTTGCTCCTTTCCACTTTTGCTCTCTCGATTTTTTTCATTAATTCACACAATCCATGACCGAGGCATGTCGATTCTTTATTTTTGGCTCTAAATGCGCGCAATTCTGAGCGAGTCTTTGAGGTTGGAGCAACGAACAAATTCTCGAAACGATTTCTCTTCATTTTTTAATTAACCGTCATCGACAGTGATGGGTAAGCGGTCAGCCTGTGGCACCAGGTCGCTAAAGTTGAGCTAAATTCTTCGTTGGGTGTCCGGAGAGAGCCGCATGCACCGGATTTCGAGAAGAAAAATACAAAAAAAAATTATTTTCATGAAATTTTTATCAAGAATAATAAAAAAATGTTTAAAGTTTAAGGCCATCCCCCGATTCTATTTTGTGATGGTTATTCTTCGATTTTCATGCTCCTCGCGTGCACATATTTGTTGAAACAATAACGAAGGACACGAGAGCTTCTCGAGTTGTTTAAGAATGAGTAATTCCCATAATTATTCATGCATAAACTATACGTTCAATGTGAAATGCTATGACACGCATCATTTCTGCGGTTGGAAGCGACCTCGTCAAATAACCGTGTGCTGAACTTTTGATAAGCCTGTCGCTTGCATCCACTGCAGTATTCCACTACGTACTAGCCCGAAACTTTGTGTCTGTTAACCGAGCGGGCTACCAAGAAGATTTTCATCGATGATGAAATTCTAAATTGTTATGAAACTGCATACGTAATAAAAGAGCTCGGGCAATGGCAAAACTTGTGAAAGACTTGTTCACATCCACTTCGCGGCTGAAATTTCGACCCAAAGTAAAATGAATGCATCGGAAAATGAAAAAAGTTTACGAGAGGGAAACTTCCGATCGGACGACTGTGCAAAAATTTAGAAATGAAAAGAGAGAATCGTGGATAATTAATATAAAGCAGGATTTTTATATCGCCATCAACTTCTCTGCTTGAATTTTTTTTCTTCGAATAAACCCACAGTGGCAATTTTTTTTTGTGTCGAACTTGAGTCACGTGTGAAATTAAAGAGGTGGCTACACACAACAATGTCGCCATGTTAAAAGCATAGGAACATTCGAAATGATACGCCATTGAAGTTTGCATATAAATTCTGGACATCGTCCCAACATTTATTTGCCATTCAATTTTCGATTTGCGAAAATTCTCACACACTCACGATGCTGTTTTATTTCTGGCTCTGCTTTCGAATGAATAGAATAAATTAATTAATTCCGTTGCATTCCAACGATGCTAACTTCAACATCATCGAAATGGTTCAAATTTGACGAAATTTGGTGAGCATACTCTTTAGTACTAAATATGAATATACAAATTTTTCAAGATTATTTTTCTACATAGTTTTCGAGTTATTGACCACTAAAGTTTACATGCGCGAGCATAGGATTAAGGTATATCTATAGGTATATCTTTTGCATATCGTTAGCTTAAATTACTCGACAACTATGTAGACGAAAAATAGAAAAAAATTGGTGTCATCGCACTTGATGCTGAAAAATATTATCACCAAGTTTTATTAAATTCTCATCACATTATTGTATGTAGCCAACTTCCTTAAAACTCCTCTCAGGAACATCATTGTCGACATGCCCTTGCTCCATTCGAAAGAATCGAATAATCAATTATTGTGATTATTTTTTATTGTCTCGGGCATTTGTCAAGGATCTTGTGTCCATCACCGAGAGTCTTCGATTATGAGATTCGACAAAGAAGTGTGATAATGTTATGGAAGAAGTGTTAATACGCCAAAGACCTCAATTTCAAGTTTTTTCCATCGCGAGCAATTAATATACACCCACATGATTGAACATTCACGTCTCCAAGTCACAATCATTCGATCTGCCCATTCCAATGACAAGAGATTTATCGACGGCCCCCTAAGCTCTGACCTGATCCGTTGTTCTCGATGCCCTTGTCATAATCGCGTACGGAGATCAATGATCGGCTGCACACATACGTGACATCTTTCTCCCTGCAGCGGAAACGACGCCCTCAAATCGATGTGCATAAAAATCATGACAATGACATCGCCAGATTTTTGTTTCCATTCATTACGATTCGGTACTTTCGAGTCGAATAGAAAAATGACGTCATTTGATTGTGTTCCGAAATTCGATTAATTCCCCTGAAAATTTACAGTTTCAGGGCAGCGTTGTGCAAAATTCAAAGACATTTATTCATTTTTTCTGTGACTATAATTTCTCGTTTGGAATTATTGCCCGTTGACACGGACAATCGTGTGTCAGGGCATGAGCAACTGGCAAAACCACAAGACTCGATAAATCACGCGTGCTCTACTCTTGAGCCAAGCACTATCTCACTTCTTCCGCTCTCAGCTTCCTCGCTAACCTCCAACTCCTTTAGAATCTCGTCTTTCCTTTTCAAGCCCTTTTTTCCTTTTCAAAGGTTCGTGTCACTGTGTGTACTACGTGTCCATTCATACATCGAGAGCGCTGCATTCATGACCGAGTACTCGCTCCAGCTTTGGTTGGGTATGCTTGTCGATGAAGTTCCTAGTCGTGGCAAGGATAAATCGTGCTCTTCGTGACCGAGATAAAAGCGTTACGTTTACAACTAAACGTCTTCCTACCACTTGTCCGGATTCCCTTTTCCTCTCGATTGCTCGGAAACGATGCACATTTCTTTTCATTACACTTTTCCAATCACTTGACCCCCTTTTTTTCAACCGATTCAAGCTGCACGGAGAAAATATTCGTTCTTTTCAAATTTTCGTCATAATTCATTGATCGTCTTTTTCATAATTTTTCGTGTGCGTTGAATTAACAAAAGCGTTGCTTTTTTCCCGTTGATGCGAACTTTGACCCAATTTTCATGGAGATCCGCGATCTGGAGCATAAAAATCATTCTTTGAATATGAAATGAGAACAATCATGAATTTTTCTGCCTCAAGTCGCAATTTTTTCAAGAAACGACAAAATTTTATGCAAAAAATTGAAGTTTTATATTTTTTTCCTGAAAATGTACATCCTGCCCGATGAATATTGCGCAAAACTCAAGGTTCCCTTCAATTCCGTTCCAAAGCGATAATTTTTTATTTTTCAATCGAGTGCAGATCCGGAACAAAATGTTGCCAGAATTAAATGATTATCTCGCTTAGATTTGAAATTTTCGATTATTTTCATGAAAATTTATATTCGCACCATGGACATTGCTGATGATTCAAAGTCGCCACCGTCTCGAGCGGGCAAAACCTCTTGGAAACGTGTCGGTTCCAAGACAAAGTCCTTGATTATCACGTGCACGCGAGCCAGAAGGATTTGCTAGAAAAAACTGTATCCCTGCTCGATAGAATGTTGCTAAATGTACGAAGGGAATAACAATCGTTAAAATACAATTCTAATCAGTCGCACGTGCCTCGAGTATTTTTCATTTCCCGTGCATGATGATTATGCGATAGTCGAGGGAGACACAGGAAGTTCTGTATATACGAGCGGAATGGCGACGACCGCGAGGTCAGACTCTTGTTCAGAACTCGAGGGGAGTGAAGAAACGAAAAAAAAAAAAATCTCTCATATGTTTATACATGTAAATGCAGCGAAGAACACAAGACGAGGTTTTATCATTACCATGATAATTAGCTCGTGAACTCCTCTCGCGAAGTAACATGCGTATACGTATGCACTTTGGAGTGCAGAGAGGGCATTGCAGCACCGTTGTATCCGGTTGTGGGGGAGGTGAATTGATATGAAATCGCGTCCGTTGTGTTTTTTTCTCCCCTTGTTGAATTCATATCCGCGGCATGGACGAATGAGGAATGACGAACGTGGAAAAGCCGTTGAACGGAGTTGTGCGATTAAACGAGGATCCAATCGCTCGCGCGTGTACATTTTTCTGATCGTACTTTAGCCTTCCATAGGGATCGACAGCTCGACCCAACTCGAAGAGAAAAAATCGTTTTTACTCGATGGAAAAATCACTCGGGCCGCGAGACAATGCGAATGACCCGAACGAATAGTCCCAACGACAGACTTTGACGAGAATAATCTAGGAGACCCTCGCGAGGCTGCAATCGTGCCAAATTGACTTATGTACAAGAGTTTTCCTCGTGTTACTTTCCTCACATATATATTCTGCCAAAATGCCATTTACTCTGCCGCGAATCACCAACCGCTGCACTATACCCAATATATCAGGCCAGCGGAAAGACAGTGGGAGAGAAAAGACTCAACAAAAATAGCAAATCCAAGCACCCTCAATGTCCGAGATTCGATTAAGAACCGAGACAAGAATTCCGGACGAATTTAATTATGGTTACCAGCTTAATGGGCCAAGTGGAAATCGTCCACGCGAGTTCACACTATATATAACTCTAGAGTGTCCTGGATTGCGACTCAATCAACTCCAACCGAGTTCCCTTCGTCATCAAGAAATTATTAGTTATTTTTGGCATCCGAATTCTAAGCCAATCCCTCCTGCCACCCAGGCGATTGTACTCCATACAAAAAATGTTGAAATCGAAAAATCGACGTTACTAAGAAAATAAGACGACGATTCACAATTTTTGGTAATTCTTTGTTGTGCCAATGACAATTCTTACGAATATATCGAGTTTTTCGAAGTTCGCAACGTTGAGATCAAACGGAAAATACATTTTTCCATTAACTGTTTGTTTTATTTTTGAAATCGTGACAATTTTCGTACCGATTTTGTGTTTCGATACTGGAAAAATATCGTTTTATTGTCCTGACCAAATATTTTATAAGAATCTTGAGCTCTACTCGAAACAAAAAAAAAACAGAATTTCGTTGCATTCTGTGGATGCAAACTCAAACATTTTTATAGAAATCTAAATTGTGTCCAGGTAAAATTGCACAAAATTCGAGGTTGACTCCGATTAAGTTCCAAATCAGTAATTTTCAAATTTTGAATCGCGTGCAAATTTTGAAAGTAATTTTTCATGAAGGCAAAAATTATTTTTTCGTGAATATTTAAGATTTTTCCAATAATTTTTTAGGAATTAACATTTTGGACGGTGAAAAGCCCATTGTGATAATAATTTTAGGCTCGCATAATGAAATTCAAACAATTTTGGAAATAATATCAATTCGTGTGAATTGAATTTATTTTACAAGTAGCGGGAATTAGAAAACTTTTCGTTCGTATTTTGTACTTCGATCAGAATGCTAGGTCAAAAGTCGCGCGAACTTATTTTGCCTTCTAGGAAAAAAATTGTAGCCTTTGAAAAAAAAATCGAAAACGACGTTCCGATCGTTCGAGCCTCGTTTGTGTCCGATAACGAAACGATGCAAATAGCCCGGTTAATTATGTCAGACCCTCGATCGGAGGAGCCTCACTTCCTCTCTATACTTTACTTCCATATACAAATTTCATCTTACGTATATTTCGGGTGCTTAAGATCATAAGGGCGTGGGTAAGACGATTGGGAATGCAAAATTTTATGAAAACAGGCTTCGAAAGTTTCTAGTGTCCAATAAGCTTCCGTGCGTGTGTTACAAACCTCAGACTACGTCCGCATAATATTATACACACACGTAGGTAGTACGTAGTAACATTCTAACGTCCAACATTATCGTCGTCGACGTTGTCGTCGTCCGTTTTTCTCCCTGCTCTCTGGCGAAGCTTGTAGCATAAACGACGTTAGTGTCGTGCCAGCTGGCTCCGTACCTCGGGACTTTCGGATGTTCTCTGCATACGGAACCTTGTTTTGAAACCGAGAGAGAGAGAGAGAGAGAGAGAGACAGAGACAGAGAGAGGGAAGTGAGGAGCAAGAAAACGGATCGTTCTGGACGGACGGTGAGCTCTTCGGGTAATGCACAACTACCCGGACAACGTGCTAAAACAAAACACACACGCAGTTTCGTTTAATACGCTCAACTAGACATTTTTATAAGTAACAAACCAATTTTTATCACTTCAACGGTAAAGTTCGCTGACAGTCCCTGGGGACACGAAATTTATGACACTGAAGTTCCTAACGTTGGGGTCCAACGAAAAATTCCTTTTTTTTATTCATTTTTTGTTCAATTTCAAAAACCATGACATTTTTCGTACCATTTTGGGTTTTGATCTCGAAAAAGGATCGTTTTATTGTCCTGACGGAATATTTAATAATAATCTTGAGCTCTGCTCTGCTCTGCTCAAAAAAAAAAACTTTCGTTGCGTTCCAACTATCTAAACTTCAACATCGTTGAAATTTTTGTCGGATCGATCGAATATTTAGTGAAGCATCTTTGGAGAAACGGGCAAGATATCGTCGACGTCACGAAAAATTGGTCGAAAAATTATCCAAAAATATTCAACGTATTCAACGAAATTTTCACCTCTTTGTACAAATTTTGAAAACCCAAATGAAGAAATTGGTAGAAGCCCGAATAAGATTTTCATTCATGAATACTGATACAGAATATGAAATTTGAACACGCAGTGCTGAAACTTTAAACTCGGAAATCCAAATGGAAAGATTTTACCCATTGACACCCAAAATACAAAATTTGTTTTTATTAAACAACATAAAAAAAAAGAAAAAAAAGAGATCAGTCAAAATTCGCAGTAGAAAAAAAAAACAATTTTCTTCATTAGTTCAGAATTTTCATTTCTAGGTCATACGAGTGTTGGTTGTCCAGTGATCGCATCGTTACTCGCCGCAAGGAGAATCATCACTTTATTATCATTTAGTATTCAATCGTTTGGACTTCAAGGTCATATTTTTACAACGACGAAGACTCGAATGTTGCAAATTTCTCACAATTACCAATTGTTCCGAGAAACTCAGAAATTTGTTAAGAATCGAAACGAAAAAACAAACGAAACGTAGAAACTTTGACGCAACGTCGGTAGCTGACAATGCATCGAGAGAACTGCTGCTACAACAACTATTTGTTGAAACCGAGAATGAATCATTCTTTGTGGGTTTCTCACGCATCGACGTGTTACATTCATGTAGCTGCGGTGCTTTGTTAAGAAGAATTTTGTTAGAGCTTGTGCAGAAAAAACAAAGAGAGAGAGAGATGGAGAGTGAGAGAGAGAGAGAGAGAGAGAGAGATGGGAGAGAAGTGGTTAATAGAAACACAGGGAATGAGGAAAGGAGAAAAACGTAAGGGAGCAAGCCAAAACTGTAGGAAGAGAGAGAGCGAGCGCGAGAGAAGGAGAGAAAAGTTGGGAACGATCTAAGGCCGACCGGATGCAAGGAACCGAAGAATAAAAGAACGAACAACTCGTCGTCGCCGTCGACGTCTTTAGTCGACACGCCACACGTTTTATAGGTGATACATAACACACTCCGAGATCCGAGTAGCTTATTCTTCCACTGTTTAGTACATTATGCTCATCTGAGGATCGAAAGGGCGTAACTTCCGTCAATTTGCTCGGACGCCACGCGAGACTCGAGTCTTTGTAGCTGTCGAACATCGGGGGATATATTCTCTAGATATTTATTGCTGTCGACAAACCGCACGAGTTTTTATAAAGTTATAAACTTGCACAGACGACCTATAAAGACTTTTCCACGACGCATCGATACACGCGTGGGCCACACGCTTTTAGAAAACGTTACATTCGCAACGTTGGAATGCACCGAAAAATATTTTTTGTTTATTTTCGATTTATTCAATTTTTAAAATCATGTCAATTTTTTCGAGCTGATGGATTTTTCTGGAGGCAAAAACTCATCGTTTTATCGTCCGAATTTTATTGTGAACATAAATAATGGGCCTTGGCAAAGAACAAAATGAATTTCGTTGCCTTCCAACGATGCAAACTTCAACGTCATTTGTAAACAACGTTCCGAGCTCCATGACAACAATGAACCTCATTCGTCCTTCACATTAATTCCGTTTTTGCCGAAACAGGTTTTTGCATTTTTCTTGGGAAGCCTTCGGTCCATGACACAAAATGACGATTCGTCGCGTTCGACGACACAACTCCTAATCGTTAATTGTCATTGACTGGAATGTCGAAAGTGTCGCATGATACCACGGTCTAATTTCCGACTCGAAACCGAGTCATTATGTCGTTTCGTTTATAAATTTTAACGCAGTAGTCGCGCTACAGTCACGTTCGAGAGTTAATCTCCGAAAGTTTGGATATATCTTCAGGAATAACTCTACGATGTTGGGGCCACTCAGGAGCCAATTTCACGAAAAAAGATCAATGTTTCATCCAACACGGCGAAGCAAAACATTTCCGGATAATACCGAAAGTTTCTCCACGTTAACTTTTCAAATGTTCGTCAAATGCTTGGGAAACCCACGCAAACCTACAAAGAATTTTCGACTCCGCTGCTAAAGAAACAATAAGAATTGGTTGAATCTTTCGATTTATAATTTTTCATTTTATTGCTCTTTTTTTTCATATTTTATTGCAGCAATCATCTTTGCCATATACTATGATATTGGAGTTTGTATCGTTGGACTGCAACGAAAAATAATCATTTTTATTGACGATTTATTTAATATTTGAAATGATCCAAATTTTTTGAGCCGAGAGATTTTTCTGGAGCCAAAAGTGATCGTTTCTTATCATCAAAATAAAATTCTGTATCACGATATTGAGCTTCGTCAAAAAAACAAACGAAATTGCCTCAATTTCACTTTGCAATTAAGTTTTCCATTTGCATAAATTGCTGGCCACTGCTTTTCAATTTTTGACTCTGCTTTCGAAAAATATATTATCGAATAATGAATCCCATTGCATTCCAACGATGCAAACTTCAACGTCATCTATATACTCAGAGTGGATGCTCTCGAGGCCTCTCTGATATCCATCAACTTGTTTATATACTGATGTTTACATGGGCGATATATACGACGAAATATATGGACAAGGACATGGAATCTACGTGCACATTGTGTGCGAGAACTTGTAAAATTATGTAGTAAATAGGGGCATGCACAATGCAACATCGTATTCCTCAAGACGTGGACGAGAGACCACCAAGCGTGTCGTCTTCTCTCCTCAGACCTCGTTTACTCCTCGTCTTCCCTTCCAAACGATCCTCGAGCTCTCGCGCATATTCAAATACGTCGCTCTACCACACGTAAATGCCCTTCTAGTCCTTTTTGTCTGGCAAAATGAAAAAAAAAACTCTTTAATACGTGTCAGTATATGCCGGCGATAAATATATGTGTGCTTGTATGTATGAGTCCTCGTTAAGCAAGAAAGGACGACTTCCGGTGTAGGGAACAAGCAAATCATTTGTTAAGCACTTTTTTTTCATTGCGACTCCCTACATTTTCATAATTATCGGGTCTCTGGGATGAAGAATTTAACGGATTTCTGGTTGGCCTTTGCACATTGAAAATAAACCAGTTTTATGATAATTTCGAAATAATTTCACGCCGTAAACTCAATTCTCGAAAAATATGTAATCGAACTCGAAATTCAAATATTTCGAATATTTTCGTTTTTTCGTCGGGAAGTATATTCGTCGGAGGTGTCCAAACTCAATGGAATGGGACTCCCACGATTTGGGAACTTTTCGAAATAGACTTTCTATTTTAAAGACTCCGATTACCGTCGACGCTGCCGGAAAACACTTTTCGGCCATGAATCATTTTTGATATTTCAAATTCGTCGCTAATATCTAGGACGACAAATTCTCGGGCTCCTTTTAATGCAAAAAGTGCTGAGTACTCGGATATGAACCGTGAAACTCCGCGATGGAAATGATTTTTTACGGAAACATCTAAAAATAAAAAAATAAAACAAAAAAACAGCCTCACCAGTTATTCAGAAATGCAGATGGATGGGAAACGCGAATCATCAATGGAAAGTGATTGAAAAAACGAATGGAACGAGTGGTCGCGAGGCTCTCGATTTTTAATAGAAAAAAAGTTACAGCCATTTTTGTGAATTCGTGAAAAAAATTGCGGAATTTCGTAATTCCTCCAACATTTTATTCCGCATTCAATTTCATTTTTTCAAGTTATTTTTCAGAGCACTTATGCGAGGAATAAGGTGCCACACCTCATTGCTCACTGCCGATCAAACTGCGGAGTGTCGCATTTTTTTTTTCTTCTATTTTTGAATTTTCTGACTTGCAATGTCTCGTCTGTCTGGACCACTGATCTGTTTCTCGATTTGATAGCAAGCGTGGAGAAAGCTATAAGGGAGAATGAATGAAACGGAGGTGAATAAAGGAAAGCCACACCCCTCGGGTTTAACGATCCCTTCGAGTGTCTATTGCGTTAGCATGGTAAAGTTGTATAGATGTGTAACATCGCACATCCGTATACCCTTTGCACCTTCGCTCTTTTTTTTATACACGTGTCTCGAAAGCAACTACGCAACCGTTTCACCCGTCGACGGATCAGTTTAATATCGTCTCGTCTGTGGCTTCGTCCTCATCGCTGCGATGAATACCATTGAGGGAAGGAAAAGAGCTTACCGCACCCCTTTTCTTTATCCTCATTATTATCTTCTTTTTTCTTTCTTTGCCTCACATTCAATATTTTTCTCTCCCTGTCTCTCCTTGCAACTTATCGTAATATTTTATCACGAAAGTCACTTGCGAAAAAAAAGTGAGCATGTTTACTGTTGACTTACCACCCCCGCCGGCGTACGCCATATTTTCTCCTGTGCCTAGAAATATTCATGGATATAAACTTGCATAAAGGTCATCGTTGTCGCGTCTGAACATGTTTTTCCGAATTTTTTCAAAATCTGAAGCAAACTGACTACTTTATGAAGCTCCATGCAAACAAACTCCTGCCATCCTGTACCCAAATATTAGCAATCGAGAATCGCACAGATTTGGATACGCGACCTTACGGGCAAATAACATGGCTCTTAGCGGAATTTTTTTCTTTTTAATCCTTTTTTCATTTTTCCTCAATTGTTAAAGGAAACCCATGAAAATTTTCTCGAAATTTAATACGTTTCTACATTTCTATAAAAATCGACTCTGATATTTCTAATATTTTGAATAATTTTTTCCACTCATTGGAAATTTTTATGCGTCCGAACATAAAAAATTGAACTTTGATTTGAATCCACTTCTTGGAACATCATAAAAATTCCGATGTCCATGAAATTTTCGGACTCGCATCACAATTTCATTTTCCTCTTCGCTTCGTGAACTTTTTTTTCCCGATAAATATTTGAAAAGCTTTTATTTTTATACAAAGGAAATATCTACAATGAAATACTCTTCCCTCGGGTCAATGGACAAGGTGGGAAGCGTTGCTACCCTCATCCCCTATAACATATCCCAAGATATTTTACACCCTTCATTTCCTCACCCTCGTTACTACGTCCCCGGCATAGAACGTTCCCGAACTACCATTATTTCCATTCCCACGTTTTTCCTCATCAAAATTCATATAGTAAAAAAAAAAATACCAATGTCCCAACAAAATGGACAAAATAAATCATAAAAAAAATCGCTCGCTTTTTGACAATCTTAATATACACGCTGCATAGGTTTTTTCCTCGATGCCTCGATGCCAATGACCGAGATGAAAAAAAAATTCTCAACTCCCCATGAACGATGTAGAATCTTCCTTTTTTATTTTTATTTTATTGCCGATATGATTCTCATACGCTCCACTAAATTTGTATCGATCCACCACTCGACTGCCAGACAAATTGCACAGTTACTATATCTGGAAACGGATATTCCCCATGATATACCAATTTGCATAAAATACTAAAGAACGTCGTTCTTTGTTGGACGGTGTCTTCAAGTTACGAGCCTCAAGTTTGCATCGACGCAATCCCATGAAATGAAAAAAAATAAATAAATGGTTTGACACTTTTTAAAAAAAATTTTCTTCATAATTTGCCTTTTGCCATTCTAGCTGGACCTAAAGCAATGGATTCGTAAAATCAAAAAGTGACGAATCATTTTTTTATTTTTTATTTCGTGACATGCGTCGATGCCAACTTCAGGCTCATTTCAAGTTCACTTTCATTTGAAAAAAACATTTGCTATGCGTGACTCTCGAGTCCGTGAGGACGTAATTCATTTGGTTTTTATTTTTTTGAAACTAATTATTTGCCGGGATCGTAGCACATAGAAAACAATGAGTTTGAAAACTGTGAATGTTCGTCACAAATCAGAACAACGCGGACGATCGTTTCGGAGTTACGCGGTCACCTGACCCTTAGGAATCGCTTGGATCTCCTCGAGCTCTTTCGCATGGAAATATATTGCAGAAAATATTATCTGATTCTCGGAAATTCGTGATTCTCCGAAAACAATCGTAATAGCGTTGTTTTTCATTGCATAAAAGTTTTCTACCCCTGCCAGTTGGCTTGAACGCTCGTGTACAGAATAACCGCGGTGTCCCCCAAGTACGACTGCGGTGTAGATAACGATACTCACGTGGCCAGAAAAGTGTAGAATTCCCTTTGCAATTACACGGAGGGTTAGAAGGTAACTGTTCGCTAGAGGGTGAGCAATTTTTAGTTTGCCGGCTTGTCTCTTAATTCCCTAACGAACGATCGCATCGTTGCAACCCTCCCGTTCGCTATTAAGCTCCTAGAGCTCGCTTTCTTTTCCCAGGTAAACTTTATCCCCGTAACTACGTTCGATCGTTTACAACTTTTGCTCGGTATAACATCGACGTCGACTCTACTGTGGGAAATTTTATGAAAAAAAAAAAAAAACCACGATACCATGGCAACTCTAGGAACTCTTTTGCAGCATAAAAATTACAGACTTTCCGTATCTATGTTCGCATTTATATTTCCCCCCCATGTCATCTTTCTCAATGTCGTTTTTTCACTCTCTCTCTCTCTCTC
>JAPYYS010001957.1:0-20458 GCA_030522525.1 Campopleginae sp. 14b
TCAGGAACTGTGGAACTCATCTGCATGCAAAAAGAACTTACCTTTATTTTGGATCTGCTGCAAAATGATCTGCCACGAGAAGTTGGCATATCATTTTTATAATTGACGTTTTTCGAGTTAAAACTGCCAGAACTATTGCTAAAAAGTATCAGGAACTATAGAACTCATGTGCATGCGAAGAGAACTTACTTTTATTTATGATATGCTAGGAAATGATATTCTAAGTTCGCAGACATACAACGAACGACAAAGCATCAAAAAGACGAATCCACTACACACAGTTCGAATCATAAAACCTTCTTTTTTTTCGTTCTTTTTTATACACAAGCTCAAGAGCAAAATGCGTTACGCTGTCGAAGGGGTAATGTGTTGGTTGTCACATTTCATTCTGTCCCGTTTGATATATCGCGTTCAAATCGATCGGCGTTCCGGCTGATTGGACTATTGTGTAATTCCCTGACAATGGATCAAATTTCCGGAAACATATATGTTGGTGGATTTGTATTTTATGGACCATGGCCAGGCTCGATTCATTAGGCTACAAACAAGTTATTTCGGCAGGTAATTCATCTCCGTCCGTTAAACGATCATGCAACAAGGAAAATGAGTTTTTCGAAAGTTTCGTTGATCGATTCCGGAGAGCGAGGTCGTACGTGAATATTAGGTCGTTGATGATTTTTTTTTTTTTTTCATCACAAGTCATCGCGAATCATTTAACGAATTACTTGATTACGGGACGCTCTCGTTCCGGGTCGAATCGCGAGAAGGAGAAGCGCGAGCGGGTCTTCTTTCCATCACGCGCTCTTTTCTCGTCGGCTCATCCGGGATAAATGTCACGCAGTGCGCTGCTCCTCGAGTCTTCTCTCTTTCTTATTTCCTTCGTACATAACGTCACGGACTCGCGCCAACACGAGAAAGACCATCGAGATATATCTATAGTGCTCTTTCGAGATTGATCGCTGGTGCTAAAGACACACACACACGCACACACACACACACATACGCGAAGAGCGTATTCCTTGCGAGAGCAAGTTAAGATATATAAGCGCACGTGGCGTGTTCTCTCTGTTACGGGAAGAACTCGCGCGACATTCGCGGTCGTTCAAGTCGGTCGTTCGAGGTCGAACGAGTTCACGTTTGCGACAACCAACACTATCATCTTCGCGATGATGATGATGATGGTGATGATGAGGACGCTTCGAAGATCGAGACATCGGCAAGACCGTACGAAGAGAAACGAGGGCTCTCTTGAGTTCTTGGTCGTCGTCGTAACGTGCGAGCATCCTGACGGAACGATTGAGCCTGAGCCTTTTTCGGGTGGCTTTGCACACTGTACGAGTAAACAATCCATCAAGGCAATTCTTCAATCCTTCTCTCATTCTCCTCTTCTCAGCCTATGAGAAATTCAACCCAGAAAGATTGACCCTGAGCCTCCGCGGACTGTCACGTATTCCTGCAAAGTGTCACCCTCTACGCGTCTAAATTCCCCGATCAATCCAACTGCCAAACGAGTCACATAACCGTTATGACGCGATAGAAGAAATAAATATTTAAAGGAACGATCGACCTATTTCTGCACGGTTCAATTATTCTCTCGCTGCTGCTGGTCATCAACCGCTGCCTGCAAAATTTGTCACATTCGGGCGCAAGTCCCGCCAATTTTCTTCGTTAATTTCTAGAGCAAGTGGACGATTCTCGCAGCGAGCACCGAGTTGCGAGCAATTTGCGAAATACATACTAATACAAACGAATTAAGTGCAATTTATATCCACAAACTGCCTTTCTCTCCGTTAACTCCGTCTCTCGAAACGTTTCTCTCTCATAAATATTCATGCATATATAAATCCATATATATGTATTAAGACACACATAGGTTTACTCGTTTTGCCAATGTATTTTTTATTTTCGTCAAAACCGCACAGATCCGTTATAGAGGAGCGTATAGGCTTAATCCGTAAAACAGCTCACGATGCTGCTGTTGCTGTCGTTGATAGCGATGCTGCTGTCTTGGCGCATAAGTATTCTCTTGATGGAACGCTTGCTTATATCCTCAAGTCACTCAAGTCAGTCCTTTTCCGCCTACGGACCTCCTGCGCTCCTGTCGCCCTTTCTCGTCGTCGACTCCGCTAGCTCCTCCACTGTTTCTCTCTCTCTCTATCCCTCTCTTTTTCTCTACTTCGGATTTAACGAGAGAGCGAGAGAAAAGAGCCTGCCACGAAGTCACGTGGGTCACGGGTCGACCACCCGCATAAATTACCTTCCCTCTGCCCTTCTTTCTCCCTTATACTCACATATATATTTATCCATACCGGACTATACTTCGGTCGCTATATCTCCACCACCATTATCTATATCTAAACATTGTTTTTTTCTTCTCCTATATGCATACATGTTAGTCCGGTATTTTACTCAGTTGCGAGCGCCATTGCAATCTCACAGTTCACAATCGCTCGTATATTAAAAAAAACACTACGAACGCGATTTAACATTATCGATTTCTCCGCACCTTTTTCTCTTGGGCTTTATTGCCTATGTATCCGGCTGTATAAGCTCAGCAGTCCTTCGAGAACGCATTACCGAGAGTTTTACATGAAAACCGTCCGCATCGTCGTCTCCGCATGGGGTTTCCAGACTCGGGCCTTATTTTCTAATTCTTCTTTTTCCGAGGCCCTTTTTCCAAGATTATCGATGGAGTATCCTTTCAATGTTTTTCTCGGCATCTTTTCCTTTACCCTTGTTTTTTCTCGGAAAGAGAAACTTCTCGACGATCCGAATGAAACGAATTTGGAGGAAAAATTTAATTTTCTTACAGGCTCCAGAGACTAGACGACCAATTTCTCTTTATGTTTTTTTATATTTTTGTGTTATTTATGTTTGTGTGTGTTTCAACGGGAATAAACCTGGACAAGTACATATTCTTGTTGACCCCAGTTTCCATTTAATTCTCACGGAAAAATATTTTTTTTCTCTCGTATTCATGCATTTGTGTATATAAGCAAAGCAACGATTCCTTCTCGCTAGCTGCGACGAGTGTCTTTTCCAAAAATATCCGTCGCTTCGTGGGGTATGCACGGCGGAGACGAACGTTCGCGCGTTCAACCGGCCTCGACGACGTCGTTGTCCTCGCCGAGTCTCTTCGAAGCCGCAGTGACGACGAACCGAGAATGAAACTTTTTTCTAAACACGCGGAACTTTGAGCTCAACGAAATTCAGTCAAATTGGTCATACGTTATTTCAACGGTGGCGCATGACAATTCTCATAGAATTTGGCAGATCCACCTGGTGCGGGCAGGAAATACTCTGCCCACGGCTTTCAAAAGAATCAAATGGGATCAGGCCAGTCTCAATTTATTTTGGCTCCCGCCGTCGTCGCAGCCGTTTTTTTACACTTTTGCCCGATGCTTCATTTTCTTCATTCTAGAATTTTATTCGAATCTATTCATTTCACACGAGATCCAATATTTTCGAGAAATTAATTCGAAAATGTTACGTCGACGGAACCGAATTACATCGAAGATTGCCTTTCGGTCCCAAAGTCCGCCGTGTACGTGACGATCTGCCCCTTTATTTGGAAACTATTTTTTGTTGCCGTCGCCGCGAGTCTCGCGTTTCTTCGCGCACCGTTGAATTTTTCGCATTAGCCCCAATGACTCGGTACAAAAATTTAATAGCTCGACATTCGCTTGGTTGAAAATTCAATTTTGTTCATTATTCTCGCAATCACGTGTATATGCGAGGATTAAAATTTTTCACGTTCCTAACCTTCTCTATTGAGGAGAATCTGTGGCGGGGAATCCGTCAATGTTTCTTGGAGATCAACGCGGTGTATCATTAGGAAATTAGACGATAGGTCGCAGACTCGTTCGATGCCTTAATCAAGCTCACGCGTATGAATATAAGTTAGTCGAGGATTTAACGAGGTTTATTTATCAGAGAGAAGACTTTATTTATCAGGTCTCTTTTTCTTTTGCCGACCGATTACTCGGCTACTCGAGATGATCGAGCGCGTGCCATCGCCGCGAGGAACTCATGTGCGTGTCTCTGGTAAACTCGCTCGAGAATAACGTGGAGAAAGATAAAGAATGAGAGAGGGAGAGAGAGAGAGAGAGAGAGAGAGGTTCATGGGTGCGTTACGTTTTCTCGATGGGCTCTGTATGTCGCGTGCCCACCGGGAATACAGGAGAGGCCCAAGTTACGATATTGCCGTAGAATCTCTCGTACGAGAAAAGCAGAGAGACGCGGGGCAATGCGAGAAGGAGCAGCAAGTAGCTCGTCATCGCCGCGTCTCGAGGCTCTTTTCTCGCATGTGAGTGCCCACTCACTGCTGCGGACGAGCTGCGGACAAGCCCGCGCCCGAGAGAGACAAACTACTCGCGGAAATTCCCTCGGAGTAAATTCAACGGCGATGCAATGGGCTCGGTATTCGTTATACTTAGACTAGGCGAATAAACGATGCCGACACACGCGCTTCCTATAAACTCCTCAACGTGCAAAATCCCATCCTCGAACACTTTATTTATCAAAAATCCAAATATTTTCATCAATTTTCATTCACCACCAAATTGAATCGTTCTTCTTGGAATATTTCGTGCGTATACTGAAGAACGGGCATTCGTTAGATCGTAAAAATTGGTCGTTCAGCATAAATCATAATTAATGAAGGAAATGGCATATCCTTGATTTGAATAATAACTTCGAGTCGATGCGGCTGAGTCCATCGAGATGAATTTAGATGAAATTTTTTAAAAAAAGCCAAGAGCACGATGGAAAATGCGTGGATGAGGAGAAAGAGCAGACGGCGGCGTGTGTGAGTCACGCATCTTCGATAAGTAAAAGGTTTGTGGGGAGGGTAGAGTGCAGCTGCAGGTTGCACCGGTGCATAATGATGGTTGGCGCTCGTTGGCGGTGGCAAAAGAGGCAAAAGTGTGTTGGGAGTAACGACAGTCTCCGGGAAGGTAAAGAAACAAGAAAATGAAGTTCTACACAAGCCCGAGTTATCCATCCAGCACGTATATATATATATATCCATGATGTATATGGGAGTTGTATGCCGTTGTATGGGGTTGGTGCACGTGGAGTGCGTGCACGTTGAATGCTCTTGCTAAAATGAATTGCAATGCTGTGGATTCTCCCAGCGGGAGAATGGCTTCCTACTTAGCAGGAAGAAGAAGTTCCCTGTTATTGCTCTCCCTCACTTTTTCTCCGACCTTTTCCTCTTTTTTTACCTTCGTCTAATATCACGTGCACAGGAGGACTCGAATGATTGAGAGCTAGCGAATCGAATGCAATTATTCAACTTTTTCCACCGTTTTTCATTCATTTCCCTAACATTACTGCCATATTTTCCAGATTGAATTAAATCTCTTGAGTCTTTTTTTTTTACCTTAATTCTCTATCGGGAAATGATTGCAAGGGAAGCCGCAGGCTGAATTTATTATGGGATTATCAACGCTCTACCATTAATAGACGAAGGTAATTCAAATCTGAAAGTTGCCGTTATGGGATAAAATGAAGCAATAAAATAATGACGTTTGCTGGGCAATTTAGTTACTGAATTTCGGTGCAACGTTTTTTGTTGCTAGACGTTGCTCGTAATAGCCGGTTGAGCTGTCGTCTGCTTTCTCGCGGCGCGGCCTCCACAACGCCGCTTATCTCCAAAGCCATACGCGGCCCATTTTTTTATTTTATCCTCAGTTAATCGCGTATCGAATTGCGTCAAACGATAACGACGAGCGAGCCTTCTGTTCTGTTCGCGGGACCGTCACCAAGCTCGAATCGCGTTTATTACGTATATGCGGACGCTAATACAATTGCTGCGGATCGCGACACCGCGAGTTATATCGCAGCCAGCGGAGTGTTTGACTCACGGGAGTATACATTCGCTCGTACATGCGTACACTAATGCGGCAATCTATCGCTTTGGGAACGGTAGAGTGCACGTAATAATGTGAGCACATGCAACGCGCGGAACACTGTCGGTCGGTGCGTTACGAATAAGCCACAGACAGAAGTTGAAGAGAAATAAGGAGAGAGCGAGAAGAAGGAAAGGGCGGATCCCGTAACAATCTCTGGTTGTCATCGCAACATCATGGCTTGCCCGTTCTCTATTCGCATGTACACGCTAGAAAGGGATTTCTCTCTCGATATATTTTCTTTTTCTTAGTCCGTTGCCCCGGCCACTTAATAATTTCTCGGTTTCTCTCGGACTCCTCGAACGTATATGCCCGCAAATAATTTTTCTAATGTCCCGTACAAATGATTCTCTTCACATGCCGTGGCGAAAAGTACGACGAGGTTCGGGTTGCACAAAAACAAAAACAAAAACTCCGAACCAAATCGTCCCCCCGAATTTTCTCATAATCTCGAGTAAAAAGAAAAGTTATCTTAAACGAGCCCGGAAACTCACGATTAGAAATGCACGCGTTTTTTCTTTATCGTAACGTTACTCCGAGCCTTCCATCATATGGTTTTAAAAGGTCAGGATGTCGAGAGTCGGAGTGTCGGAGGGTCAGAACGCCGCGAGAGATTGATGTCAGGCGGGCCGACTGGTTTAGGGTTATCACGGGCTTAGAGATAACGTTTAAAAAGGCGGCATGGCACGATGTTGTCCACTTTCACCGGCGACCGCGCAGTGTGCGCGAGGGGGAGCTTAATGATAAAGGAAAGTGAGACAGAGAGCTGCGAACAAGTATATGGAAAGATTCTAAGCTCTTACCTGCACGCCGCGTCAATATGTTTATGTGTCTGTTGTATGTACGTCCGCGTACACGTACTCGTGTCTATATGTATAGATGGATGTAGTAGCCGCGCAGTAGGAGGTTACATCGTCCGCAGCAAAGAGTCCTGTACAGAGGAGAAAACATCGGTAGATTGAAATCGGCAAATTTATCGAACAACACGAGCAGGCGGCGGCGACGGGAGAGAGGGAACGAGACGAGTTGGGTTTGTACTTTTCTCTGATCGAAATATCGCGCCTGACAAGAAGCCTCTCTAATTCGCTAGTCCAACGTTGAATTATTTGTGCGCGTTTTTCGAGATCCTATTTATGGTATAAATATACATGGTAATAAACGCGGCGAGGCGCGGGACGTGATTGTTCGCGAGTTAATTGCGCGGTGAGGGAAAAGAAATTAAACCAGGAGGAGGAAATTTTTTTTTCTTTCCTCCATGTCTGTAGGTTTTTTATGGGGAGACTCGTGTGCGGGAGATCCGATCGGAATCGTTCGGGAGGCTTAATAAATTATGCCTGTGTGTATAATAAATTAGCGCGGAAATCAACGCTCCGTTTTGTTTAATTAATCGGTTTTTTTTTTTTGCCGCGCGTTGTTATGGTCGCCCGAGTGAGTCTCTCGCTTCGCGGCCCTCCTCTCGGTTATTCTCCGCGTCCGCAAAATTAATGTGTTTCGTTAATTGGAGAACGAGGCCGTTTTATACGATTGTGCCGCGTTGCAAATGCGCTGATCTTGTCTTTTACACATGCTGGGGTGAAAGTCTCGAGAAACCCGAGGAAGAGCCTAAGAAAAGCTGTAGATGCGTTTGTACTCTTAGAATATTATAAGGCGGTAACGAGCTCTCATTGAAGACTCGAAAGAATATTCGATCTGAGACTTCACTTTGTCTTTCATTTCCATCGTCGCATCAGCCTCTGGCTCTCCATGCCGGAAACCCGAATCATCAAAACTATCGCCGTTCATCTCTTTGAGTTTCTGCCATCGTCAAATTTTCATTTCCTCCTTCTTAACGACTTTTTTCTCCCAACAATCATTCAAGCCACCATCAAGTTTTAAAATATTTTTTTATAGTAATCAATAATAATAAAACTATTTATTTATATTATTTATTCACATTAAAATATAACAAATAAATAAACATAATAATTAATATATGATAATAATTTGACTCGATAATTGATCGATACAATGAAACGTCAATTTTCTGAATCTTTTCGGTCCACCATTGCAGAGACAGGACTATCAATTGTGTGTGTGTGTGTTTTTCTCTTCACGAGAAGAAAAAAATGGACAAGTTTTGTTTTTTCCTTTTCGAGAAACTTCAACGACGTATTTGACGAACAAATCGAATCGAGAGACGAATGAATAATCAGGCAAAAAGGCGGCGGTCTAGCAGGAAAATGTATTATTGATCGTTAATAATAGTGGATAATCGCGTTTGTTCGTGTAATGCTCGCGGAATTATCGAAGCGATTTAATATGATCTGGCAAAGCTTCGGCGCTGCTGTTGTCGGGAGTAACGAATAGAACGAGGAATATTTCTTAATCGTACGCGATTAGGTGTCGCTCGACTTATTAACGCCAGTTTTCATTATCGTTCCCATGGGAACCCGCCGATCGAGAGACATGAGATTATTAGACACTCCCTTATTTACTGGAGATAAATAAAATAATACGAGACTTACTCCTGCGATCTTGTGAGATACAAACTCGAGATAATCAGCACCCAATATAAATATATATTTATCGGCATATATCGCCAAGAGATTAATAATGGTGCGGAGAAGTTTGTGGACGTGGCGTGGTGGGAAGAGCAACGAGCAGCAGAGTTCGCGTCTCTTTTGCCGCCGCTGCGAGAGCTGAGATAATTGTTGGTTTAATTAACGCGCCCGGTGCCGCTCCATGTGGCTCGATGGACGAGCGTTGCTCTCTTGTCGATTGTGCGCGGCCGCACTAGTGAAAGTCTATTACTCGCATATATCACACACACCAAGGCGTAAAGCAAAAATGGACAAATGCTGTGTGGCTGTGGCAAACGCGCGACTTTACACCGCTCGTGCGAAAGTTTAACATTCGGGACGGCCGAATTTTGCCAAAAGGCTTAAGGGCACCGAGCAGACAATTAACCGACGTAGTACCCTTTTCCTCCTCGCGGGCTTGAGCAAAACTCGTTCCTGCGAAACAGAGTAAACGGGATTCCGACTTTCGGAAACGACATTTCGCTCACAGCGCGTTCGACCTCAATGAGAAAAAATCTTTATGTTAATTTTAACATCGTATTATTCGAGCTGTTTTTGGTGAATTATTTATTAACTATACCACGTCCATCTCGCTTCATAAAATGACGACTTTTTACAATTTCCAAGCTGACGAAATATTAAGTGAGAAAAATATATGAAATAAATTGAAGAAAAAATGAAATTTTAGCTCTTATGAAGAAAAAAAAGTCAACATTTTCCTGGATAAATTCTAAGGAAAATTAATCGTCGCGTCTTTTTCATATTCCCGTAGAAATTGTTTCAATAAATTTCAACATAAATCGCGCCAAAAAAAGAAAAATTAATGTTTTTCTTTTCTTCTCTTAATCCGGAATCCAAAATCTCATGAAAATCATGAAATCTTCGTGATTTGAGAAAAAAAAAAAACACAAAAATTGCCTCTTATTCCCGATATTCCCGATAAATCAGTTGAACGAGTTACATAATAGAGATAAATTAAAGCACCGAAATATACAGAGTAAAGAGAGGACAAGTTGTTCGTTTAACGCGGTTCGGAAGAGAGCGAGTAGGAGCGAGCCTCACGAGCAATGAGTAATGCAAGTAATACGCATGGGCAGGATGAAGCGAGTGGAAAAAAAAGAAGAGAACTGCTGGATACTAAATAACTGATAGTATGGCACTGATGCGAGAAGAGTTGTTCCTGCTATTACTCGATAGTAGGAATAAATATGCACTATACGAGCAGAGAGTTTAACCTTGCATGACCCATTCACGAGCTCCACACACTCGATCAATTCAAGCATCAACCGAAAAGACCATAACTACTTTTCCCATGACTCCGTGTACACACCGAGACTAGCAATGAGAGAGCGAATATCCAGTAACAGCCGATTCTCTTTAATTGCGACAACTCCGACAGTCCTGTAGACCGCTTTAACGAGCTTACCAAACATCCAGTTTACTTACTCCACGACGATCATTGAAAATCTAACGAAACTCATGATTTAACTGCAATTATTCATTATTTCGGATTTCATCGTAATTGATCGTTCGTTTCTCATGTTTTTGCCTCGCAATAATTTATCAAGCACTCCAGAATAATACACAGTGGAATCAATCAGATTTTTCGACTAAATCATCATTCAAATTGCTCGGTGATCGTTTGAGATCTAACAAAACTCATGATTTAAATGCAATTATTCATTATTTTGCATTTCATCGTAATTTATCGGTTGTTTTTCTTCTCTCGTGCCGCACTGTAATTTCTCAACGAGTACGGTCGAATAATTACTCGAATCGATTGAATTTTACTCAATGATCATTCAAATGACTCGACGATCATTAAAAATTCAACAAATCTCGCGTTTTTACTGCAATTATTGATTATTTCGGATCTCATCATAATTGATTTGTTTATCTTATTTTGTGCCTCGTAAAGATTTATCAAGAAATCCGAAATAATAATTGGAGCAATTTATCAGATTTAAAAATTTATTCAAATTACTCGACGATTATTGAAAATGAAAAAAAAAAAAAAAAAAAAAAAAAAAAAAAAAAAAAAATAAAGGAAAAATAATATCATTAAGGAAGTAATAATAAATGATTTCTTAAGGAGTGTAGAATAATAATTAGTGCAGCAAACCAGAGTTTTATTGAGTGACCATTCGAATGACTCACGGATAATCATTGAAAATCTAACGAAACTCACGATTTCACCGCCGGAATTATGACTCATTTGAAATTTTTTCGAGTACTGAGTAATTATCGTAACCAATGACAATTGGAATATCAGATTTTGCTAAAAATTTATTTAAATGCGTTCCATGAAAAGCTGAGTTGAAAAATGTTTTAAAAATTCATGTCTATTCTTTGGTTCGTTGCGTAAAATAGGAAATAAGGCTGATGGTCATAATTTGAGATAATTGCGGAGGCTGAAATAATAGCGAGCGCTTCGTTGGAGTTTTGCGAGGGTTTAATTAACGTATTGCGATAAAATTGAAAGGATGATTTATTAATTAGATAAGATGGCAGGGTATCCGGAGCGCAAATGGCGGTATCGTGGTTGGAACGATGACATTATTTCGTACAGTTTAATCAGATTTTAATCAGCGTTACATGGGAACGTTATTGAATTCGATGATTGAGAAAAAGTGGGGGCCGCGAGGGAGAGTAATAATTAGAGTTCGGTATGTGCATGGCGGCATCGTGGACTAATTATGTTGCTGTTGTTGCTCCAAGTATGGCACACCGCGTCCATAGCTAAATTATTGATTCACCGCGTGTGCGATAAAAGAAAGATAAAAGTTTATCGTCGACGTCCTGAATACCGCGAGGTGATAGCCGATAAATAATATACTTTTTAGCTTCGAGCAAATGCAACAGAGTTTCGTTTAATTTTGCGAATGTCCTGCTCCGCTCACATCTCAGTTGGCATGATTAAGGGCTAATCGAGTAGGATATATTGGCGTTATCTTTTATCGTGGATGAGGTCGGAAGACGTGAGTGCTCGCGGCCGTACCGGAGGAAGCTGCATCGCGCGGGCTGTCGGTTAATTTTGCGCTTAGGCCGGACAGCCTGTGTCCACATTTTTATTTTCTATGTTTCTCCCTCGTTCTTTGCCCCTGGCTCCTTTTATTTTCATCGGCCAATCAGCCTCGATGGTACTTATTATCATGCAGCGGAAAGCAATTAATTGCTCGAGAAAACGAGATCGAGAAAATTGTTGCGTACGAGCTGCCATGAGAAAAAAAAAAAAAAAACAACAACAACATTGAGGGACTGGAATTATATTCCTAGGTATACGAGGGGGCGCGAGGGCATAATTTCTCTCTCGTATATAACGAGAAATTTTGAGGAGTGAGTGACAGGCTATATATTTGTCTTACTGGGCCACCGCACCGATAAGCCTTTCGGCCCTTTCGCTTGTACTTTCTTCTTCTTGCCCCGACAACTCCACCCATAAGGTAAATTTTTTTTTTCTCATATTATTTTCTGTTCTCTCCGTAAAATAATACGACGAGGACTAATGGCCCCGGAGGCTTATCCTTTATATTCTATATGTTGCACGGTAATATACACATCAGGATATTCCCTCGAGCCAGACACGCCGGTCGCTCGTCACAGCGAGAAGAAAAGCGATAACGAAACTAAGATAAGTCGTATTTTGTTAAGATAATATCGCAGAAAACGTGTGCTACAAGCAAACTCCGGTGCTTAGACTCAAAGAGAAACGCGGGAGCAGGGAGCGAGCGAAGCAACTTTTGTTAGAAAGGACACAATGGCTGCTGTCATGTCCGTGTAATAATATAGCGCTAAAGATATTGTGCGCGCGCGACCACGCTTTTCATGTTTTCTTACTCGTGCAGAGATTCGATCGGTTGCCTCATGCAGAAGCTCATGGTGAAAGCGGCAAACCCATCGGATATGGCCAATGAGTTACCTGCTGGTAAATTTACTGCTCTCGACTCTGATTACCAATATTTCAAAATACGAGATCCTCGCAGAGTCATTCGTCCGGGAATAATTTTGAATTATTGCGAAATTAGCATAAAAGTTGTCAAGTTTTTTTTTTCGTACTAATAATTAGCCTCGCTTTAACCGGTTGGTCGTTATCGTTTCGCGAAACAAAAGTCACGCACCGTTTTGCCGTATATTGTCGAGAGTTTCTTCGAGAAAATCCGCTTCTTTATTTTATAAACGAGGTCGACGTTCGACGCTTGAACAAATATTATTATTTTTTCTTTTATTTTCAAGGCTTTACACTCTATTTTTTTTCCTCAGACTCCTCGAAGCCGTTGAAACTATGTTGCGCGGTTTAAAATCTGCAATTTGTTGCTAACTATGCGCGCGGTTTCACTTCGTTCCTTATTCACCTCTATAATGGCCAAAGGTAAATGTAATCCTCGGTGGTCCCGAGAACTGTGAGCGTCTCTCTCGCAAATGCGTTCTTCTCGCACCTGATGCGATAGCGGGCGCTCGACGCGGCAAACAATCGAATCGGTTCCACGAAAAAATTATTCAGAAAATCGTTTATCCAGCCGCGGAATAAAACAGCCTGCAGTTTCGTAGTGCGCGATCGCTGCATGGATACACTTCTCGCGCTACTCATGCAGACGTAACAAAGTGAATAAAAATTAAAATATAAATCTTGTACAAGTTTTCCGGCAACGTCGGACATTCGGAGTCTTACGAAATTAACCCTGAGCGCAAATTTCTTTCTACTCGATTTGTTTCTATCGTCGAATGAGTCGAGAAAAAAATTGAATGAAAAATATCGTAGTGGGAATATTTATTCAATAATAATATTTATTTATCATTTTATATCATTTTTGCTCTTAATTATTTCTATTATTTCACATTGTTTATAAATAATATAAATCAATATACAATAATAATAAAATATCAATAAATAATAATTATTAAAATTATAAAATAAATTTTCCTAATCTATTATATATTATTATTAGAATAATAATAAGAATCGGTCGTTGGTGAATTGCGTGAAAGTTAATGGAGCGAGGAAACTCCAGTTCGTTGGGTCATCGCCGTGATCATAAACTTGAATGAATAATTTCCTCGTTCCCCTGATTCTCGATTAAATTGAATCCGGAGCATTTCCCCAGGAGACTGGAAAAGTTGTCACACGGGTCTGGAGATTGGAAAAGCAGAGTTTTTATGGCTCGTTCGACGCCACCGTACGCGCTTTGAATTTTGCCAAACGCGCGCGCGTATGAACTTTCTCGGTACATAAATTCTATGCAACATTCTACATGCTGCCAAGTACTTCCTATGGGAGTAGCAAAGAAAACACAACACACGTCGCTTCTCGACATTCGAGTCTGTTATGGTTGGGTTCGCGTGCACACACGCGAGTATATATACAAGTTTTCCGGTATAATATCCTCACGTAATTCTGCTGGGCGAGCGGCTCATTCCCTCCCTCTATATTTAACCCCTGGAAAGTCAATTTGATGGGGAACCTTATCGGGTCGTTCTTCGATTCTTCATATGAGGAGCAGAAAATATATTTAGCGGTATGTGCGGTAAGAGATTGGCATGCAGCGGGAGAAAATAATAAGAAGCGCGGTTGATTTTCAGCTGACGCGTTTAAAGTTGTTTCGCGATCGTTAAGCGGTACGACGACGTTAAATTTTCATCGAAATATAAGCATAAGAACGGTTTACCGCGCCCGTGTACGCGGCGCACCTATGAATCTCATCTGCCGCGGTCTCACCGCCCTCCCGGCTAAATCACCGGGCGGATAGAAGCGTGAATTATCTTTCATCATTTGCCATTCTCTTTCTTTTAACCAATACAATCGTCTCCTTTGTATGCCGCACATCAGCAAACACACATACGCATTTGCGCCAACGATAAATTCATATGAATGCTGCCATCTTTCGAAGCTCTACCGAGATTCGCGCATGCTCTTTGAGCCCATACAACTCTCATGGCTCGTATGGTGCACCATTATGTTACAAATGTAGGCTGCATTTACCTTTGCCTCAATGATTGATTAATAGCTCGCGCTCGGTGTAGAGATCGAGAAAGAAAGAAAGACAGAAAACGTTCACTCGTGCAAGACGCCATAGATCGCGAAGCGCCTGATTTTCTGTTGTACACGCTCCACGCCCTGCGACTCTCCACAACACGACGCTGTTATTTTTGCCCCGCATATATACACCAATATCATTTTTAGAGACACACTTTATATCCCATGCATGCACATACTTATAGCGGCGAGACTTTTTCCTCCAATCGATGTATTTCTATAACGATGAGGGACGTGCCACTGCTCGTTGCACTAAATACAGCCACGATTAATCGCTCCAAATTCATTTATTCCGGCCCATTGACTTCCATAGCTCCGTACACAATGCGCGCCGCATTATTCTCCCGAGCAATAATGCCAGACATTTATTCACACTACCAATGAAGCGTCTAGTCGCTATTTATATTGTTTGCGATATGACTACGTGGCTGCTCGCGATTAACTTGATGATGACGAAAAAAAAACAAAAAAAAAAAAACAGAAAATCGTAAATAAACTAATCAGTTAATTGCAATATTATTTTTAATAAAAATCGATATTCCAGAAGGTCCCAAAATTTTTTCCTCCGGCTGATACCGACCAAAAAAAACGTTGCCATTATTTTATATTTTCCAAATTATAAATAAATATCAATAAACTGGCCGGATATTCATTTAATTAATATTCAATATCCAATTTAATATCTATAGTTTATAATGACCACGAAAATTACTATTCAATCAATACTTTGTTGCGACCATGAATTTCGGTTTTTTCCCTGGTAGAATTATTTCGTCAGGAACAAATAGACGCTTTTTGTAGGATTGAAAGTCACGAGTTTTGAACGTTACTACTGGCCGACTCATCGCATCGATATAAAAATCATTTTCAGCGATGACAAAATAGGGTCGGGAGAAATGTGAATCATTATGCGATCCGTTGGTGAGACTTTTTTTTTTGTTTATATTATAAGGACCAAGTTCAATTATCGTAGAGTCGGAAAAATATTTTCCATCAGATTCCTAAATATTCTTTATTTTAGAAAAATAAAAAAAATTTCTCGCTTTTTTTAAAAATTCGACTCGAAAAAAAAACGGAGCCTCGTACCATCCTTTTTAGTTGTTCGTTTTACGGGAGAATTGCTTAAGTTTGTTATAGCAGATGGCACGTTTGATCGATGCTAATAAATATGAGGAATTCGGTGTCGTGAGTAGCGAAATACATTAGATTGGGAATAAGGAATCGCGGAATGATGTTCGCGAGGCGGGATGAGATGCGGCGAACCGCGGAATCGGCACGCGACTCACGAGACTCGCGAACACGCCACGAGCTTCTGTTCGTGTTGTTGTTCGCGCTTACCGCGCGCCCACTTGATTGGGTCGCTCCCTGCTCGCGATCTCTTTTTATTTCTTTAGATTTTTATTTTTTTTTCGAGACGCTCTTACGGGACTGCGAGAGGACACACGACGAGAGAGCTCTCCAAAATTGGTACATATGGTGTTCATATGGTGGGGTACATATGGTGGGTAAAATCGTAAGCGCATTGCGTTTGATACGTTGCCAGGAACGAAAAGTCTGAACCAATTTCCATTTAGCTTTTCGAATAGAATTCAATCGCGGCCGATCGAGCGGTACGCGAGCGAAAGACTTTTTTTTTCTTTCGTCATTTATTGTTTTTTTTTCTTCTTCTTATTCCTTGGAGATAAGTAATTGCGCGGTCGCGAGATAAGAGAAGAGCGTCAGCCATGCCAATCACCAAATTTTGTTTTCTTTTCTCATCGTTTGCTTATTTAGGTGAGCAATCACTGATACCGTTTATCGGGCCGAATCTATAGCACGCAGAGAGCACTCGCTTAGATTGAATTACGAACGTGCGATCGGAGCGAGACTGGCTCGTATTAAGGAGCAGGAAAGAGACAGAGATAGGGAGATTAAAGTTAATAGCGACGAACTTCCAGAGCCTGCTGCGGCGAGCCAAATAGAAAGGTGGAGAGAGAAAGAGAGAGACATTAGGATCCCGATCAGAAGGAGATTCTTGATTACACGGCTCACACGAGAAAATCGTAGATCCTGCTGCTGCTGCTGCTGCTGCTGCGCACAGCAGCTCTCGTCACGCCAAAGCGAGAAGCAGATCATGAGCGAGGTAGATCCATTTGGCGAGTAAGCCCATCCGATACCTTGCCAAGTTTTATCGGTTTAACGTCCCTCGCACTCTCGATTCCACAATTCTCACGATAGTTTCTTCAATTTTTATTTTTTCACTCATTTCCTTATCATTCAGTATTTTCCTCATATATTAATTAATTCACTCATTCATTTATTTCTTCAATCTTCTATTTTCTCACTCGTCGGGTCGCCGCGGTTAAAAAATAAAATAAGTTTGCGCACTTTTTCTTTTATTTCGATTTTTTTTTTCTTCTCCAGTTGCATGGGAGTCTCTATAAAGATGATTCTCCAGTTGCCGGAAGTCACAGCCACGAGGCTTTAATGTTCATAAAAGTCGCGTTGCGAAGTTTCAATTACTTGGAAAAATACTCGGTAAAAAGAAAAAATAAAAAAAATGTTAATGATCGTGAAAATAAAGGATCGTTCGGATACGAGAAGCAGTACCGAGAATATGATGCCGTGTTAAATTATCATTGTCGCGTTTGTGTTCGGCACACAGAGACTATCGTATTGCATGGAAATCGCAGTTGGCCGCTGAGAATAACTGCGAGATAGAGTGTGGGAGTGAAAAATTGGCAGAGGTTTGTGAGGGAGGAGGATAAAATAAGGGAATATATATAGAAGCAAAGAGGCGAATGATCCCTATCCGGTTTGTTCGATCTCTCGCGTCCCCTGGCGACCCTTTCTTTACCTGCTGATGCTGCTGCTTTTTTATTTTCCTTTCTCTTTCGATGCACTTCGCAGCGTCGATCTCAGGCCGTATTCCCGGCGAATATATATTCCTCGCGCCCGATAATACTCTTCCATAGTAATGTTGCGAGTCCAATGTTAACGCGAGACCCTCGATTCGGCAGTATAGAAAACGTTCATTATATCGCTAAATTTTGCTACTCGTGTCCCGCAAGATCTCTATTCGAATGCCATTTACAAACTCGAAGAGTTTATCTAATAAACCATCAAGCTTTGTGTCATCAGCATTGAAATCCGATAAAAACAACGTAAACGGCACAAACCTCCCTCTGGTTAGAAAAAAAATCTTCGAATAACCAAATTCACCAAAATCCCAGTTCCCAAGTGTCAATCATTTTTTTCATGCTCATAAGTAATTTAAAAAATTTCTCTCAACTTTATTCTAATTAAATAATAAATTATCATCATTATTGATTGACGATTCATGAAATAATCAACTCATCACATGTGACAATAAAATTCATACAACGAATTGAATTGGAATTATAATTAAATTCGATATTTCATTCAATCGATATAGTCATATTGGATAAAAATATATTTATCCCGTTGATCCGCGATGTTCTCATTCGAGCTACGACGCGGATCTAATTTTTTGACAGATAACGAGACAATGACATTTATCATAAGCACGAGAAAGACGGAGGGAGAGAGAGAGAGAGAGGGAGGGAGGGAGGGAGGGAGGGAGGGAGGGAGGGAGAATACAAAAACACAGATTGGAGCTTTGAAAATGAATCAGTGAGGGATATCGAGCCTGAAATTGATCAGGAAAATCTGTCGGTTGGTGAAACTGGTTTTTAAACGACGAGAGGATTTCATTATTGTTACGATTAAATCGCAATTATCATTAGAATCGATGCTCGTATGGAGAAAAGAGCAGAGAAAACTTGTCGAGGATATTTTAGTGATGGTTGATCGAGATTGTCCGGGACGTCGTTAACGGAATTGTAAACGCGGAATTGATTATTCGATATGTAACTTTGCTGTAGTGTAATTAGTGTCAATTAATCGTTACCTCATTCAATTATATGGAAGATTTTATGAATCATGCGCTTAATCTTAGGGGCTTGTAGGGGACAAGAGATTAATTCACTGGAAAATATCTTCCAGCACATGCTCAGACACTTTCTTTGTTTAGTAGCCATCGAAGAAAGTAACCCACACGTTTGGAAACTCTGAACGATGATGAGGGTTACGCCCTTTACTTTTCTAACAATCAAGCTTCGTGTAGCTTCGTTCTTAGAAAACGAAAGAGCACAATCAACATCTTATACATATTTATGCTCCCTGATGAGGAGTTGGTGTTAATTTGGACCGGACGAGCTCAACTTTTCGAAATATCTCTCGAACGCGAATAGTACTCGTTCAAGGCTTTTTCGTCCTGCCGCCACTTTTACCTCGCTTCTTCGTAGAGAAAAAATATGAACAAATTCGGGAACATTCTCTATGGATCTTACTTGAAGGTTGGCTTGTTTTTATACTCGTAGCATTTTCCGCGGAGGGTTCATTCTTTCGAGAAAAAAAACTTTTTTTCTTTTAATTCTCCGGTGTTTGAGCTTCGAGGGCCTCCTGTGATAAAAATAATACGCAAGATATTTGCAAAATTGATTAATTAAGAAATTCTTAATGTATAAAAAAAAAAAAAATGTTTTTATTAAAAATTATTGATGAAAAGAGAGAAGCTATAAATCCATCGGTATCCATGCGCTGTGGAGGAAGACGACGAGTAGTTCAAATTTGTACCTACTGTTCCACGAGCATGGACACGAGGCTGGGTGCTGGCGAGTCGATCAATTCATTCGTAGCATCGTCGATGAATCAGCTTGTCCGGTGTGAGAATTGCAAATGCCCCGTGGCGTGATTGCGACTTGTAAATTTCGAGGAAGTGCAAGAAATTTTGTATACTTTATACCTGCGTCTTTACACGTGGATGCTGCGTTGGACGAAAGTCTCGATAGCAAAGAAAGTTGCTGTCGTGTTTAGCGTTTTTTCCGCACTCCCTATAACATTCGCTTTGGCTTTGTATTTTTTCTTTCACGTAAATGAATTTCGTGAAATTTTATTCCGTCAACTTGACATCGCATTATTTTTTTTCTTTTGGATTTTCTAGCGCGGTATCGCGCCCCCGTACATTTTCTCGATACTCGCGCAGAGCGAGTCGTTTCGAGAGAACGAGCCACGATCTCCGGGTGTTCGAGTTCGTGCCGAGGTCGTCGCAGGCTCGCGAAATTCACTCAACTCGAACGAATTCAATCGCGCGAACGAGTGGATAATATATCATTCCGTTTATAATATACCCGAGTCCTATGTATACTCCGGCGAAATATGGATCACATGGATTTATTTATACGTAAAATATTGGCCGTTCTGCTCACTTCGTCGTGGTTCTTTTGCCCTCGATGATGCGTGTCTCACTCGTTTCGCACTTTCAAGACTTTTATTTGCTTGGAAAACTGGACTCTGGGCTTTCGAGGTCGCCCCAACAAGTGAGAACTAGCACGAACGTTAAATCGCCCCGTCTCGATTATCATCGAGCCTCCACGTAAGGGGACATAACTCCGAGCGATTTTCCACTGGAGTTTCAGCAAAGCTCCATTTTTTTTCTATCCTGGCAGCGAAGATTAGAAAAATGTCGTAAAAATGTGTTTACCGCGAGAGAAAAAGTCAAAATATTAACGACGGCGTAAGAGGAAAAAAGAAAAAAAAAGAAAATGGCGAAAAAGTCAATGGCCTCATAACTCTTGCGTCTGCCTCGGTCTATTATATTTGTACATTTCCAACCGAATATTTAACTTTGTATTGTTCACGAGAACGAGCCGACCGGACGATGTATTATTAGCGTATTATTTACGGAGCTAAGTGTCGCCTCGGGCGATTATCCTGGACATTATTTCTCCCTATATTTTCTCTACTTTTTTCTGCTCCGCGTGTCCATCGAAAAGTGTCGTATACGTTACTCGAATAATAGAAAAAAGTGGGAATATCCACGTCCACGATCTTCCGGCCGAGCGCGAGGAAACGTAATTCGGTCATTTGCGCGGTAGCGGATACTCGTTGGTTGA
>JAPYYS010001958.1:0-11693 GCA_030522525.1 Campopleginae sp. 14b
TGAAAAATGTTGACGTTTTGTGTGGGACGTGAAAGGGAAGAAAAAAAATGTTCACCCTCGAGATAACTCGGCCAGCAGAGCTCTGAGGATATTGTTGAGCTTCCGACTCGTTAGGGTTGCAGAGCTCTTGCCTCATTTTAAATATTAAACAGGTATTACGAATTAATGCGGAGAGCGTGGCTTCTTCAAGGATCCAACGAGCCACTGGACGCCTCCGCCAGTTAAAACTCGTCTCAATGGAAGTTGAAGAAAATGGGAGATGGATAGCGATACCGACACATGGACAAATCTGGCATAGTAGCGTGAACGCGTGCACACGTATATATAAAGAAAACACGTCGCAACGCTGCGTTGAGCAGCTGAGCCGGGAAGATATCGCTGCTAATATCGAATCGATAACTGACGCCTCTTCCCCACCGCTCCTACACGGTTTTACCACTTTTTATTAATTATAAAAAATCATTAGCACCGGAGAGATAATTAGGAGCGGGGAGCGAACGGAGTTGTGGCGAATAAATTCCTCCAGAGATCTCATAAATTGGAGAACAATGTGATTGGGGCTTGCCAAGAAAGTCAACTCATCCCCTGATAGCACGACGGAGAGAGAGAGAGAGAGCGCGCGCTCGAAGGGGTGCGCTCGCGGTTAAAACACAATTAGCCCTTAATTATGAAGAGGAAACAAAAGTAGGGTGAACGGATGGCTCGGTTAAAGAGGATATTGGAACTTACGTGCATCTCTTTCTCTCCTTCTTTTCCGAGCCCAAAGATGAGCCTTCATAACTTGATCATAACGAGAAAGACGACGTTGGGGATCTCAAGATTTTCCAAATATAATGAGATGCAGCGGCTCGCGTTCGGGTTATTTTCTTTTTCTAGTTTATTTATAGTCGATTTAAACAGTTTCAATAGTTAATGACGATCGTAACTTTTCACACTTGGATAAACGCGTTGAATTGGCTCACGATAAAATTCGCACACGTGACGATAGCACGTTAAGGATTGGCGAACGGTAATGGACTTGAGAAACGTGAGAGTTTACCGTATCCCAACATCGCGAGGGTAGAAAAGAGTCAAGGGGTTAAAAGTGGGGATAAAAGCGGAGACGCGAAACGCGCAACGGCAACGGCGGAGCTCGCAGAGCCAGCCGAGAGTCGTTGCCGCCAGAGCACGACTGGCTGGCTGGCTGGCTGGCTGGCTGGCTGGCTGGCTGGCTGGCGGCTGGCCGGCCGGCCACCCGAGCGAACCAACCCTCTCATCTATCGCCCCCTTTCTATCCTCTCTCGATCTATCAGCCTCCCTTCATCCGCGTCTCCTCTCAAGCTTCCTCCCCTCCTCTGTTCCTACCAAACCCTGTTGGCTCCCTTATTCTCAAAACCCTCTTATAAACTAGTCTCTCCGCTTTCATCTCGCGCAGACTCCGATGATTTTCCTTGTTCCTCATTTTCCGGACTGAACACGCGGAACGACGTTTCCGCGTCTCCTTATCCCTCTCCTTTCTCCTATTACTTGCTCGCTCTCTCCCTCTCCCTGGATTTTCCACTTCCGCTCCCCGTCGGTCACTACCCAGCCGCTTTTCCTCGCTATCCGCCAACCAGCCTGCGCGCCACTGTAGGGCGGAAAATCGGAACGAATTGACGAACCATGCAGAAGACGAAACGTTTATACTTTTTCGCTATACTAGCGGGCACCTGTTACAACGACGATCGCCAACGAGAGATACTTTTTCCCCTTTTAAACGTCGTGTCCGTTTCGTTACGTCCAGAAACGAACTCTTACATTTGTTGGCCATCTGGCAAGCCTTCTCTACAGATTATTTCTCCGCAAACTCGGACGAGACACTAAACACACTGAGTCTCTTAAGAAAATGATAAAAATGCCAGTGATCTTCCCATCGCGGGAGGAACATTTCAGGCTGTCAATTTATATTGTTCCGCACTTTGCTCCATGATCGTTTTGTTCCGTCCGCAAGTTGCGTCTCGGGTACTCTCAATCGTAAGCGGTATATATATATGGACCCCGACCCAACGATAATTCGACACTCGGCGCACTAAACTCTTCGGTAGCAGAATGCGCGCGGCCGTTCTCTTCGTGGCTGGACGAACGCGCGCCAAAGTTCGAGTTCAACGCCGCGGTGTTCGTTGACGTAGAACAAGTGCGAGAGCAAGAGCAAGAAGGAGGCGACGAGAAAGTGTGGCAGGGGGGGAGTAGAAAGAGAAACGGCGAGTGTGCTCTCGTCGCCTCGCCGACCCTGACGACGGTCTCTTCTTCGTCCGCCTTCGATTGAAGCTTTCTCGTCGAACCTCCAACCACCCTTTTGCCCCTCAATGCCTCTTCATCTCAACCGTTTCTGCCTTTTCAAGCTTCTTTTGATACTGCTCAAACGTTGCCACGTTGCCAACAATAACGAGCGACGCACTACCCTTATGCGAATGGAACTGAATCGCGAATGGTGATGCGGAGTCTATCGAAAAAATAAAACACGTTCCTTGGATTGGCTCGAGGAATCATTTATCGACGACGAAGGATTCCGTTAGATCGAAAGATCCAATTAGTCGTTTCCTCATAACAAGCGAACAAACGGTAACGATTGGCTCGTAGAAGGATTCGAGAGTCAAGATTTCATCATATCCCACCAAATGTTCTAACCGACCAAACAGTCTGATCGGAGAATTCGATTATCGCAAGCTGTAGCCAGTCAATAGTCGGTCTATCATGGACCAAGGAGATCCATTGCTTCTACCAAGAGACAGCACGTGCTCGAATGTAGTAACGAACGCATTCGATGCAGACTGAGAGGGAGAGAGTGAGAGAGAGAGAGAGAGAAAAAGAGAAAAGGAGCGCGGATACACAATGGCGAGGGGTACGACGGAGAATCGGTTGAATGCTCGAAGGATCATTCATCCGTGTGACGATATCCTCTTCCAGGCAGTCAGCGAGGTAGAAGGAGACCAGGAAAAGCCAGGGCATAAAGCGGTCGCACAGTCCTTAATACGATTTCACCATTGTGTATTCAAATATGGAGATACGTATTAAATTGTACTCCACCTAGTGAATCAAATATTATTTCTATTGTCCTCAGCCTATTATTCATTCGTATTGATCTGTTGCTCTAAATACCGTTTAATCATTTTTATTCAATTATCTCGGTAATTAAATGTGGCTAATTATTTAATTGTCTTTCAAACATTCTTCTCTACTGCGCGTATTAACGCGTCCATTCCGATGACGTCTTTCTCATCGTTGATTATAACGATCGAATTATCAGTGAAAAAAAATGCAGCAGACGACGTGGAAATTGCTTTTGCTTTGATAACCGCGAAGCAGCTTCTGTTGATGCAATAAATTTATTTTTTTGCGAGTCAAATCGTCGCGCGTAAACAACTCATGAAATTTTTTTTTTTCCCAGCTCCCTTTTCTCACTTTATTCGAATCTTTTGATCTTCCTGTCAGCCTATAATTTCAGCGTGTATGCCAAGTCGATTACCATTAGCCACGCTTTAAAGGCGTATCGTAAATGTAGCAACACATTAACGTGCACCGTGCAGTGCCGCTAGAAAATCTAATGGTAATTCGTCACTGGGAAAATTGTTTGTAATGGCTAGAGTTGGTCGAGGTGGCTGCGATCGTCAAGGCGCTATCGCTCGATATATCGACACGGCCAGGCATTATTCTATACGACCATGCGATGTAATGGAACTATATCATTTCCACTAGCGAGCACAATTTATCTGGGTCAACTTTTTCTGTACGCTGAGACACCGAATTTACTTTATTCCAACGAGATGGGCGACCGACGAATTTTTATTCTCATTAATTCGACAATTATTTGGCGCAGTGAACGAAATTCACTTCAGTTTGCGGCGAATTTACTTGATCGAACGGTCAATCTTCGTCGGGATGAACGGAATTATTTTATAAGTATCCTTTTTTTTTTTTCATCAAATTTGGTGAGCTTCATTTATTTATTTATTTATTTTCGTTCCATCGAACGTTGCCTCGCTGCCGTTTACCGTGACACTTTTAACTTTTCCTCATTCCAATACAGGCCCATGAAAGTCTGCACGCACCTTCGATTTTTGTTCAAGACTCACTCAGCTCACATATTCAATCATAATCAACTATTTCGAATAGACGATGTAATGTGCATATATATGTAGGGCTTGTTTTAATGTCTGACCCAATTATTGGGATGAGAATCGATATGAGACGATTAATAATTGAACATTTTCATCGTCGTCACCGACGAACCACGAGGCTTTTAAGAATGATTAATAGTTTAACGAAATTTTGCATCACTAATTGGGAAAGCACACGTGTGTAGCTCAAAACTCTAATACCAAGCTGCTTTCTTTTCTCGTGTATCGACTAATTTTTAAACGTGTCGCTCTTTCCTTTACATTATTCATCATAGTTATCTCCATTCCACCGTGGAGATGAAAATAATTGAAGCGGATCTGCATCGGGTATGCAATTTTTTTTTCACGTCAATATTGAAACGACAAAAATATAAATTCTTTCAATATTTTGTACTTGAATTTTGCGGAATTTCCTCGTTAATCGTTTCATTTTTTTAGGATATCCCTCAAGCTGTGAATTTCCTAACGCACATTTCCCAAAAAAGAGGGATATGTCGGTTCATTTGTTTTTTAGAAACTAGTTTTTCGCTCGACGCTCCCTTTTGTAAGCATTTCCCATTTGTCAATTTCGTCAGTTTCCGTTTGTCAATTTCCCTGCTACGCTTGCCACACGGAGACTCGATCGATTTGTGTAAATTCCGTGTACCGCTGGTTGTTTATATCTCATGTAGGTAAGTTGACATAAGGGAACGAATGTGGGCTCTCGTTGGGTTAACATATTTGAGAGGCGGACACGCACCGTACGAGTGCGTGAATTTCACTGGCGACTGCTAGCGACCAATTGATTCATTCCACGCTGAAAATTTTCTGACTCATCGACAATCGAAAAAATAAATTGCATTAGACGACTTTCAAAAAATCACGTTTACGAGAACGGTTCTACCGGCTTCTGTACATCGTACACGGCGCCATCAAATCGTTCACTCTTTAATAATCTAATAATTTTTTAATGAAAAAATGACAAAAATTTCCCTCACAGACTTTGACCCAGTTTTAATTTTAATATTAATTTTTATTATTTCATATTGAATATTTAATATTAATTCAATATTAATAATTATATTATAATTGAACACATTAAATGTATTATAATCAAATATTATGAGTAAAAAATAATGTTAATAATTACTAATTTTAATATTAATATTATTGAATTAATTTAAATATTAAAAAATGTATATTTTGTTTGCGCTCCGAAATTTGACTTGTCCCTTTATTTATTCCATATTTTCTTTCAACCAACCACCCTTCCGGAATTACAGGAAACCTAGTCGGGTGCAGGGTCTAGAGTCTCGTGACGGTGTGCCCCACCACTCGACTGACACACACGCGGAGGTCGCGTGTGAGGCCGGACTGGAAGTGATTCCCACGCGTTTGACACTCCGAAGGATTAACACGACCTCTTCCCCATTGCCAATCTCACCCACACACACCAGAACAAAAGTGCCTTCCTCGTCGTGCTATTCAAACCTCAACACAATTCGAACCAACTCAAGTTGTGCTTTGCGTCAGAGGGCAACCTTCTTATTGCCTCCCTCATATACAGACTCGAACAAATATAGGAAAGACTTCACCTCACCCTGGAACACCCTGGAAACATCCCTTTCTTATCGCGTCAATATAAACGACGATTTACAATTTCAACGATATTTTTTTAACTTATTTTTATTTGCACATTATCGGCATAAACAAATTTCCAATAATTAATTATTGTTGCAAAAATATTAATAATTAAATATAATAAAACTTTTTTTTCGACAATAAATCGTAAAATTTTTTTTTTTCTTTATCGAAAGAGAAAAGTTATCATTACCCACTTTTCGTGACTGGCTATTATTTTCTGCCATGCAATATTATTCGACCAATCGAACGACAATATAATTAAATAAAAATGATCAAAGTTGAGCTCCATAAAACAAATATCGATACAACTGCGTACAAACACTGTGATAAACACTTTTCCACGCTTCAATATTTTTATCACATCTTATTCGAGTCTTCGGGTCTTCAAAAGACACGGAAAGTTTAGAAATTCTGCGCAATGATAAATGACTTAAAAAAATTGGATTTCACGGTGAATTTGACATTGATGATATTATTAAAGGAATCGTATCGGGGTTGAAAAAAAATAATGATCGTGGTAGGTGTGACACTCTAGGCAATGCTAATTGTGTTATTCGCATTAATTAAAAAAAACATGCACTTGGTATAATCTCGCGTTTACTCGAGTCGACAGCCCTCACTGTCCCTCCTCGTTTCTCTCTCCTCCAGTCTGAGCTTCTCTTTTGAAGTTTAATCTCTAATGGAATGGGCTCTTCCAACGCAATTAGGCGAGACTTATTCCCTGTTTGAATAGCCAAGTAGGAGAGAAGAAAGAGGAGAACGACGTATGTCCAGAATGCTTCATCCCTTGTGGCCTCCGGTCGCCTCTTTCTCTCTCTCTCTCTCTCTCTCTCTCTCTCTCTCTCTCCCTCCTCTCTTTCTCATTCTTCTCGATGTTTGAACGCATTTTGGTCACGTGAACGCCACGCGTCGATCGTTACTTCATCGCCAGTGGCAATTGTTTCCCTTGAAAAATTATATTACAAGTGCACTGGCTCGATAATAGCGCGGGCAACTATTTTTCTCAATCGCGTCAATGGATCCTCGCCACATTTTATTTCTTCAATTCCTTGGGGCCTTCGGACCGATCCATATTTTTATAAATAAATTCATCATTTATTAAGTACAACTTAATTAAGATGATGAGTCTGATGTTTTCACTATTCACCAATCGAAAATCATCGAAAACGAAAATTCAGACTTTTGAACGAATTATTTGTAATGAATCAATTGTAATTATAATCGAATCGTAAGAAATAAGTTAATCGTGATAAGTCGTGAAATCGTGAAAGTAGCGTTGACTCAACTCATTAAAAACTGGACGAAACTTGGCCGGCTTTTCAAACGAGATGTACTGCGAGCCATTGTTGTAGCGTGCTGTAAGAGGGACACACGTGCCATGTCGATTCAGTTACTCGGGTTACAAGGCTCGGTAACGATGAAAAGAGGAGGGAAGGATTATGAAGCATAGACGACGTAAAAGAGTTTGTCCTTGAAAACAAAGAAATGAAAATAATTTGGAAAACTTCGAAATCGAACAAATGAAAAAACAAAACAAAAAAACAATCTACCCAAAATGTTATGATAAAAATATAAGCTTTTTGTTGTTTATCTCCAAAAAGTATCTTTACCCAACAAATTTTTTCAAGGTCTCAAAATACCCGCGAAGCGATAAAGAATGAGAAACGTACGAGAACGTTGGAGAGCAAATCGATTTTTTCTTCTATTACTATCATAAACAAATTAATGTGTTTCGAAACGTCGCACAGTCTCGAAAAAGGTGGAACATTTTTATTGTATGCATTGTCAAGTACTGCGTGATCTCGTAGCCATTCAGGCTGTTCAGGCCACGAGATCACGCAGCACTATCTCTCTTATTCACTAATACCACTTACCAATCCCGTTATTTGCTCTGAAGAGGCAAGGAGGGAAGAGGGCGAAACTGATGGATCGTTATTCGAAAATGAACCTGCCGTTTAAACAAATTCTCTAAATATCCAACTCAACAAGACTGGTAAATAGAAAAAGAAGAAAACATTAATAAAATACGAAAAGGTAATAAAAGCGTCTGACAGGTTGCCCATTTTCGTCGATTCTCTTCGAAAAAAATTCTGAACAGAATCATCCTCGAGGAAATGAAAGAAAATTCATTTTTCTTCTCGACTCCGATTTATTTTTATTACTTCATTTTAATTCGGTTGCAAGCGATTGTCAACGACCACAAGAAAATGTAAGAGAAAACAGTTTTCTATGAAATTCTCGAACCACACCGACGTTTTTTTTTTTTCATTTACGATAAAAAATTAATAAAAAAAAAAAAAATTCTCTTTTCTCCTGGAAATTTATTCTCCACACATTTATTATAATATCGTGTGGTTCAGGCCATTGTATGTGTTAAGGGAGATGTTATGACAATTATAAGTTTTTCGTGGGTACATGAAACGGCACGTGCTATGATCTCGTATATAGTCACTATTTATGTGTATATATATATATATATATATATATATAATGTATGCCTCTCGTCGCTGACGTCGTTCACTCTGCACATTGAGTTGCATTTCGAGAGGGGTGACCGACTGTGTGTATGAAACGAGGGATAAGGAGACCGAGAGGGCGACGCGTGGCGCCGCGTGAGAACGGCGTCGCTCACACGCGTCACACACACGCGCCAAGACACGCTCATACGCATGCGGCATGTGCACACGCACACACTTGCACACTTACGACCTGTGCACGAAGATAAAAATGTATGCGCATATTATTGTATATTTCATGGATCATCGGACGATAATAATCACGATAATTAGAAAAAATAATTAATTACGCACATAAACAATTTTTCTCCAGGCAACGTTAGATCAATCGATCAACTGGATGATTTTATTTAATTTTCTTGGAGAAACATCGATGGTTCTTGACGATGTTGGAGTTTTATCGTTTTGTTGATGAAACCATTTTTTTTTTGTTTTTTTTTTTGTTTTTTCGATCAAACTTTCGATCAAAATGCAAACTTCAGGGTCACTGGTCTTCGGGCTAAAATCCCGTAACGTTTTCTCACCACGGTGGAAAAAAAATAAATAAATTGGAACAGTAATTTTCAGTAAGATGAGAAGAAAATTTTTAATTTCTGACATTTCATTATACAGAAGGCGAGTCGATTTTTCGGAATAATGTCGAAAAAATAAGATGAAACGTTCGTAAAAAAAAATTAAAAATTTGTTGACGTAGATCGTTCGGTAATTATTAATACGAAAAAATATATCAACTTGCTACCGAGGTGGATATCAATATTGACAACTATATTTTGTGTCAATAGTTCGAGGTCATGATCGGCAAGACAAATATCAATAGTATAAGCGCGAGAGCGTAGACCTTTCGTATACATCTAACGGCATTGTATGCTTTACTATTTTTATCTCTATCGATGAACAAGCGAAAATATAAAAACATATCTAATCTTTGGCAAATATTGAAAAACTTGAAATAACGAAAGGTTTTTTGGTGGGTGATGGATCGCGAATATAAAAAGCAGCCTTTTTTCTTAGTTTTCAACAGTCACACTCCAATCGCCGAATACAAGTAAGCTTCTGACTAGTATTTTCTTGGAGAATCTTGAAATTATAACTTGGAAAATGAGAACCATCACTTTTTTCGGCGTCTGTCTGCTGGCTCTTGCAGTCATTGGGGTATGAAACAACTCGAACAAACTATAATGCTGAGCAATTGACGGTACAATAACTTGATGATTTTTTTCTGCTTTTACAGATGTGCTCAGCAAAACGTACTAGGGCTGCGGCCCAACCCCCAACCGATGAACAATATTGTCAAGATATCGTATCTATATTGGTGAGTCGATCGAAATTTTGACGTTCTCATTTCTCGAAGCGAGAAAAAAAATCGACGAATCTTACGCTAAAATGTTTTCCTCGTAGTACCGAGATCGGACACTTACTTCTTATTTTCATTCTCCACAGACGAAAATAATTACACATAGAAATGAATAATGAAAAAATGAGGTGACATTTTGCCCATTTCTAGAAACAAGAATACGGCTACTCCGGCACAGCAGCGACTTTGGAGGCAGCGTATAAGAATGGACGCTTGAAACAAGAGTTGAATACAGGTACTAAGAAGCACCTGTAAGCGAACGCCAACACCCTCGTCTCATCTGGTCGGATGCCGACGGCAAAATCTCACGATTTTCGGTTCGCCGACCATACAACAAACTGTCGTCGGAAATTGCTTGATCGAGTGACTGATTACCCTGACGGATTACTCCGTTCGGTTCCGAGTGAAAATTAACGATTCAACATTTACATACTTATTTTTAAGATTTTCATTGGCCAAACATTTTTAACTACGAATTCGTTACATGTTAAATAAAAATAATAAGTGCAAAACAATACAGCAAATTCTTTCTACATTCTTTGACCCTACCACATCGGCGACCAATATTTTAAATAACAGAAATTACAAGCGTCAAAATGCTTTTTTCGTTTGTTGATGCTTTTCCCTCATCTAAATTCCCGTTACGATCGCCGTTGCACAGACATGCGCGACCATCGTACAAATTATAAATATGTCACAATGAAAATGAAATACCTCGCAATCACCGTTCTGTCAAATCATGCAAATTTTTCAATGGAATACGTCCATGCTTAAGACAAAGTACGTGTTTCATGACGAGAGATGCTGATCATCATCTAGCACCACCGTTTTCTGAGCTAACACTATCGATAGTAGACGACTAGCATTCCCGCCGACACCAATGGAATTTTTCCAAGTCTTTCGAAAAAACTGTACTCCCCGTGATTCGGAATTCACGTGAAAAAGTAGGTCATCCATTCGAGTAAAAAGCATGGAATTAAAAAAAAAAAAAGAAAAAAAGACACCGGTAGAATAATCCGAACGAATAGTGGTATAATGTGAAATCATGGGGGAAAATTCTCGAAACATGTAAAAACCCGAGAAGGGTATGCATGGTAAACTCCATTACTTACTGACTAGTAGACTAGCATCCCGCCGCTATTTACTCTAGATTTTCGATCCAAAGCACCCCGCAGTCGAGGAGAATGCAACTTTGTGTAAGATTTTTTTAGGGAAAAAAGGCTGCGGAAAAGCATGAAAACGCGCTAGAGGCCAGAACTCTTCAGCATTGCCTAGCATGAGCTTGATAAAAAATTTCCGCAGTCGTTTGATCAATCGAAAAAGGCTCTGTCAGCGGACGCAGAAAGATGCCAAAAATCCGGGGATTTGGTGAAGTTCGATCACTGATCCCTCGCCCTAAGCATAGTTGTTGGGACTCGAACACTACGAACTTCAGTGTCATATGACACCAATTTGAGAATCCATGACAACTTTCGTGTCGATTTCGTTTTCTAATAAAAAAAAAAAAAGCAACGTTCTGTTGTCTCGATTAAATATATTGATCAAGAATCATGCGATCTGGTCAAGAAAAAAAAAAAAAACTTTGAGCTCGTGCATCTTGAGCACCTTGAGGAAGCAATTTGTAGCTTTTCCTTCTATATTTCCATTTAAATTGTGCTATTTCGACAACTTTTTTAGAAAGCAAACATGAAGTACAAACTTATATGCAATATTTTACAAAAAATTTGCATTAATTATTGTGGTTTGACGATTTTTCAAAAATCTCATATTTTCGTTAAATTCGAAAGATCATAAAATGTAAACCGTTCGACCGATATTCCCCAAATTCAATACCAATCGTCCTATTATGATTCTCTATTTGTAGAAGAAAAATGAGCAATGGATCTGAAAATTTGCGGAAATTAGAGCGTCGACACCCTTTTTTCGAAATTTTCAAAATGCTGTACAATTCGTATTTTTCGAGAGATTCCGACAAAATTCTTAGAGAATGAAGAGCTCGTATGGTCTAACATGTGTGCAAAACGCGAGCCCTGTAGCTCGAACCGTTCTCGAGTTATGAACGTT